>JANAVB010020598.1:4366416-4381416 GCA_029216955.1 Iris pallida | reverse complement strand
GCCAAAGGTAAGCTTTGAGTCGATTGTCTATGAATCGAATCGATGCAAAAGATAAGTCCTGTTGAGCAATGAGCAAGTGTTGATGTTGGTTGATCTGGTGTGCAGGCTATGCCTTTATGCTGGATTACGGATTGTGGCATGGGCGCGATAGGCCAAATCAACAGAGTGGTTCGAAGGAATGGCTAAGTCTGAGAGTTAGCTATGCGACCAAGTTATGGAAGCGAGCCGCTTCAACTCGGCAAAACGGCAAGGCATATCGGCTTAAGATGGGCGGGTTCTTGACTCTCTCTCCCTATTCCTTCACGTCTAATAAAATATGTTATGGTATGCATAAGATGTTATCGAGTTAGCGAGCATGGCTCGGCGACGAAAGGTCCAAGTATGTGTCGAACACTAAGATAGAATATTGAACAATTGAAGCGACGTGCATCAAGTGCACGGGTCGCGGTAGGGCAATGATGGTAGAATACTGAAAGACGATATTGAGATGTGCATCATGTGCACGGCTCCGAGAACATTGAACACTAAGCGTAGAACATGGATTACGGCGCTGAGCGTGCCCTCGGGCACTTATGCTACGAAAAGACTAAGTAACTACGAAATTATGCTATGAGAATAACTTACAAATGGTATGCGTTGAATACAAGTACGAGATGTCTAAGCCGTTGGGCGTCGTGCATCAATATGGATGTGTTGGGGCATAACGCCGACGGAGCTCCCCATACGGATGGTGGATTATGTTAATGAGGTGCGAATATGTTTATGGCACGGGAAACCGTTTATGGAACGAGACTATGTTTATGCAACGGAAGATTTGGTTGAAATGTTATGTGTGTTTGCTATGGCACGTATTGCATGGTCAATGGACTCGGATGGCCCGTACACGGGTACGGCTTCCCTCGGACGGTTACGACCGGGGCACCGGAACCGTTCGGCCTAGAAGGAAATTATGTGTGGTATTTATGGTACACAACATTCGGACAGATTGCGACCGTCCAGTGCTGTGATAAGCTATGATATCCGTAAGTTTGGGATCCTTCGAATACTGGGCTAGCAACCCGTATCGAAGTGATCGTAGGCTTACACATATGAGATGCCAAGTCCATTACGGTACGAAACACCATGACCTTCATATAGATAGGGCCGGTGGGCTGAGATGAGAGCTGGGTGCAGGTGCAGGGCCTGCCACCCATTATGCATATGTTTATGTTTATGATTGGTCGGATGCACCAATCGTACGATTGCTTATATAAGTTCTAACCATGGCAGGCTAGGCAAAGAGGAACGGGATGAGCACGAATCACTATGTTTATGTTTCAGATTATGTCTAACTGTATCTGCTGCAGGAACACGGTATGAGACACATTTATGATAATGTGCTATGTTTAAGTATTGCCATGAAAACTGATCCTAAGGCTAAATAGAAAGATCACCAAATTAAGATGCATGTTCCACTAAATGATTTAGTGTTTGGTTTGGGTACGAGCGGGTTTTGATCAGTGCGAAGCGAGGACGAAAGCACTAATCCCCTACTAGTTTGTGTGCAGGTTCAGGTATGTTCGGCTCGGGGCGGAGCTTGGCTTGGACGTGCCGAGGCATGGAGTCCTTGCCGTTTAAGGGGAGCTACCGCATAGGCGTTCGAACTTGCGACATGAAGATGTTCGGCCGAAGACTACTTGGTGGCTATAAAGAGACATAATGTATGGAACAATGAAATCCTTTGTGAGCTAGAGAGATTATGAGCGTTGTAGACAATTGGCATAATATGTTGGGCTATTCAGAGCCTTTGTAACCTTCAGTTCATTATGAATAAAAGAGATTCTTGTGTTATTCTTTGTTTTCCTTCCGCTGCTTATGTTATCAAATTGAGATAGTTCTATACGAACCTGTTATCTTGCCTTGCACGAGCGCAACTCCAGGCTCGTGCGGCATCACGCCCCAGCGAGGACGATGATTCGGGTGAAATCTAGCAAGGACGAGCGATTTCCCGTATCGGGGCATGACAAGTTGGTATCAGAGCGGTTCCATCCTCTGGACCGTGCATGAATCTCTTGACCCTCAGTAGCTTCGCTATCGAATTCAGTTGACTCTAAGTTGTTTTTGCAACCGTATGGCTCATAGATCTGCTCGACGCTACATTGGATGTTCCATACAATAAGTCTATATTAGATGCGTACGTCTGCCACAAGTATGTCGTGACTATCACGCTATCTTTGGGTGCCATCGGAGAGTGTTGGTTGCATGAAGTGCAACGAGTTATGGGATGTTGGTTGCACGAAGTGCAACAAGTTATAGAATGCTGGTCGCACAAAGTGCAACGAATATGGTGATGTTGGTTGCATGAAGTGCAACGATATGTGTGGTCGGTCGCACAAAGTGCGAGGAGCTATGTGTTGTTGGTCGCACGAAGTGCGAGGAGATATGTATTATCGGTCGCACGAAGTGCGAGGAGATATGTGTTGTTGGTTGCACGAAGTGCAATGAGTCGATATATGAGGCGATGCGTGTTATGTGACTACGAGAATGATTATGTGTCGTTGGTTGCACGGAGTGCAGCAAGTCGTGGATCGTTCGTTGCATCAGTACAACGAGTCGATATGGTATGATGCGTGTTGTATGGCTATGTGTATGGATAGCGATATGTCGCACGAGATTGAGTAAAGACCTTAAGTGTCGAGAGTGAATTGTTGCACGAGTTGCAATGAGCGAGATTAGAAGATCATGGATGCGGTAATAATGAGTCGAGATGGTCGCTAAGTCGAGTTTGAGTAGGCAAACTTTTATGTTGGCCGTATGTCGTATTGAGAGGTGAATAAGCGAATGTTGCGGGTGTGATCGATATGATCGCCAAGATACGGTTAGAGTGAATGCGTGTCAAACTTGAGCGAACGCTAGAGCTGGGATCAGAAGGATCGCCATACGGGATAGTTGATTGAGGAATAGATGTCGGACCTATGCGGAATGTAATGTCGAGTAATGACTTGATTTCGAGTGGTATATGTAATACCAATTATGCGATCAGTATAGCGAAGTATAGTATCGATAAAGATATGCTCGATCCTGAGTGGTATATGGGATACCACTTAGCGATATCTATATTAAGCCGGTTGGTAACTTGCGATAGGTTACGTCGAGACGATTGTATTGTTACGATATGTTTGTCCTTAATGGACGGAGTAGTACCAAGACTCGAGCGGGAATAATTTGATAGAAATCGATGCAAGTATGCTTCAACGAATTGAGTTAAACGATTATGCGTGAAGTCGTATCTATGGATGATACGTCGGATGATGATTGTTAAGTGTAAGTCAAACGATAGGCTGAGCTTAGCGAAGGAATATTACGTTGAGGAAATGGTCGACTCGAATCGAATTTACGTTGGGTTAGTACGGAGACTTCTTCGAAACGAATTGAGTAGGTACGAAGAAATCATACGAACGAATTTGAGTTAGCGCGAGGAGTCGGTAGCACGACTTTGGAAGTACGAGTTAGGGATATGAGAATAAACAGGTGAATTGGAAATTGTGTTGCGATTTTGGTAATGAGTTATAACGGAATGAATCTTGATAAGTGCGAGACTTGATTCGTATTCGAGTTCGGATAATGGCAATGATTGCAACGGGTTTGAGCTTATGAGAAAGGAAGATGTTCAAGTTATGCATATCGACGATGGTATTGAGGCATATCAAAGACGATATGCAATAACTCGGGGATACTCTGATCGAATGAACAAAAATTATGTTAAGCATTGTTGTTGGATGAATAAGATGCAAGTTAAGTTAATGGCAGTTAGGATGATGACGATAGGAATGCTTCGAGAAATTGAGAGTAGATGGATATTGCTTGGATAAAAACGAAAGTGTCTGGATTGCTTCGCGGATCACCACTATGTTGACATTCTTGTCTTGAGCGAGCGCAACACCGGCCTCGCACATACGTTACGTCAAATTAGAGCGATCATTCCGCGTGAGCGCTGGTATGGTGATTCATCCAGCGGGGATGATCGAACTTACGAGGCGTGGCAAATTTGATATGGACTTGTGGTTTGATGCGAAGGTGGAATTGAGAATTGTACAATAAGCCTAGAGTGTGCCAGATATTGAGCGGGTAGATGGACTCGTACTGTGGCGAACAAATGTTGTTCGGTTTTAAAAAGTGTCGATGGTAATGCATGAGTGATACGAGTAGTAACGGCACATTAGTTGCACGGAGGATAGATAAATTGCAGATTTGTGATGTATGTCGGATTGGGTAAAGTCCCATAGGAAGCGTCGGGAATTGATTTGGCTCCGCAATAGGACATAGCATGGTTCGTTGTAACTGTCCCTCGTGATGATCTTCAATTATCGAGCGTAGTTTCGGGGCAGATGACCCTAGAAGACTTGATCGCCAAATCAAGTAAATATTGAAGTCCCATAGGATGACCCTAAAGAAGATGCATAAAGAAATTTAGTCGAGGATAAGGAATGATATAGTGCATACTGAGGACAAGTCTTGATGAGTGAGTATCGTGTTTCGTAAGTTAACGAGTAGCCTTCGACTAGATCGAGATGGATAGAAAAGTTATGATCGATCGAATGAGTGCGTAAATAGGCTTGGTAGGTCGATGATCGAATAGATGTTGAGGAACGTGCTTAGCGTAGTGACGCGATAAGGCGATTGCAAGAATTCTACAATGCGCGAGAGCGACGGATAGTAGAACGACCCTAAGAGTTGTATCGTAGATCGGTTTGAGTAACGGTTAGCCTATATGTGTTTGAGCGTGCGATCTATGTTACAAAACGAACTAGTCGAGATTGATTCGAAATTGAGTAAAGGATTCGTGCTCGGTCGAGAATCAGAGACGAGCGTATGGTAAGAGACCTTGGGTCGGAAAGATTGTTGCCTTTGAGCATCGTAGACTCAAGTTGACCTCTTGTGTCGGGCGAATGTGAGCATGATGTCTGGATAAGTTACCTAGCGGGGGTAGCCCCAGACGCGATGCATAGACAGTTCGAGAACGTGGGTCGTGTTGGGATAGTTGTGTACGAGACTTAGTACGGATTGTAGGCAAAGGAATTTATGACATGTTGGACGTAGTCCATGTCGTTAAAGACAAATGTTGTGAATGATTGGATGAAAGACTTGAGTCATGCGAGAGATAGGAAACGGTTGGGCGAATAAGCGTTGTAGAGAATTGTTGCGATCGGATGCGCAATGACTCGATGCAATACGAGTGTTATGTGGTCAGCGAGAGACTTATGAGATTGAAGTAACGGTTTTGAATCAAGTTATGTGCGAGGATGTTTGCACGCAGGATTCTAAGAATATGTGCTAAGATATGACGAAGTCGAATACGGAATGATTGGTGTTTGAGAATTTAAGTTGAGCTTGTTAGTTGTCCCGATATCGTACAACTGAGCTTGGCTAAAATACATATATTGGTGGGACGCCTAAAATATGTGTATGATCCAAACTAAGTTGTATGATTCCAACGATAGTAGCACGAGATCGTGAAACGATCTGGCGAGGCACTTGGAGTAAGTGTTGGTTTTGGTTCGAGGACGAACCTGATTTTGAGTGGTATATTATGTAATGCCCTGCTCCGTATGGTGCATTATGATGAGTCGTTGACTCGAAGAGTTGCTTTGACCCGATGAGGTATCGATGCGAATCGATGCAAGATTTACGTTGGCCAAAGGTAAGCTTTGAGTCGATTGTCTATGAATCGAATCGATACAAAAGATAAGTCCCGTTGAGCAAGTACTGATGTTAGTTCATCTGGTGTACAGGCGATGCCTTTATGCTGGATTACGGATTGTGGCATGGGCGCGATAGGCCAAATCAACGGAGTGGTTCGAAGGAATGGCTAAGTCTGAGAGTTAGCTATGCGACCAAGTTATGGAAGCGAGCCGCTTCAACTCGGCGAAATGGCAAGGCGTATCGGCTTAAGGTGGGAGGGTTCTTGACTCTCTCTCCCTATTCCTTCACGTCTAATAAAATATGTTATGGTATTCGTAAGATGTTATCGAGTTAGCGAGCATGGCTCGGCGATGAAAGGTCCAAGTATGTGTCGAACACTAAGATAGAACATTGAACAATTGAAGCGACGTGCATCAAGTGCACGGGTCGCGGTAGGGCAATGATGGTAGAACATTGAAAGACGATATTGAGATGTGCATCATGTGCACGGCTCCGAAAACATTGAACACTAAGCGTAGAACATGGATTACGGCGCTGAGCGTGCCCTCGGGCACTTATGCTACGAAAAGACTAAGTAACTACGAAATTATGCTATAAGAATAACTTACAAATGGTACGCGTTGAATACAAGTACGAGATGTCTAAGCCGTTGGGCATCGTGCATCAATATGGATGTGTTGGGGCATAACGCCGACGGAGCTCCCCATACGGATGGTGGATTATGTTTATGAGATGCGAATATGTTTATGGCACGGGAAACCGTTTATGGAACGAGACAATATTTATGCAACGGAGGATTTGGTTGGAATGTTATGTGTGTTTGCTATGACGTGTATTGCATGGTCAATGGACTCGGATGGCCCGTGCACGGGTACGGCTTCCCTCGGACGGTTACGACCGGGGTACCGGGACCGTTCGGCCTAGGAGGGAATTATGTGTAGTATTTATGGTGCACAACATTCAGACGGATTACGACCATCCAGTGCTGTGATAAGCTATGATACCCGTAAGTTTGGGATTCTTCAGATGCTGGGCTAGCAATACGTATCGAAGTGATCGTAGGCTTACACATATGAGATGCCAAGTCCATTACGGTACGAAACACCGTGACCTTCATATAGATAGGGCCGGTGGGCTGAGATGAGAGCTGGGTACAGGCGCAGGGCCTGCCACCCATTATGCATATGTTTACGTTTATGATTGGTCGGATGCACCAATCATACGATTGCTTATGTAAGTTCTAACCATGGTAGGCTAGGCAAAGAGGAACGGGATGAGCACGAATCACTATGTTTATGTTTCAGATTATGTCTAACTGTATCTGCTGCATGAACACGGTATGGGACACATTTATGATAATGTGCTATGTTTAAGTATTGCCATGAAAACTGATCCTAAGGCTAAATAGAAAGATCACCAAATTAAGATGCATGTTCCACTAAATGATTTAGTGTTTGGTTTGGGTGCGAGCGGGTTTTGATCAGTGTGAAACGAGAATGAAAGCACTTATCCCCCACTAGTTTGTGTACAGATTCAGGTATGTTCGGCTCGGGACGGAGCTTGGCTTGGACGTACCGAGGCATGGAGTCCTTGGCGTTCAAGGGGAGCTACCGTATAGGCGTTCGGACTTGCGACATGGAGATGTTCGGCCGAAGACTACTTGGTGGCTATAAAGAGATATAATGTATAGAACAATGAAATCCTTTGTGAGCTAGAGAGATTATGAGCATTGTAGCCAATTGGCATAATATGTTGGGCTATTCAGAGCCTTTGTAACCTTCAATTCATTATGAATAAAAGAGATTCTTATGTTATTCTTTATTTTCCTTCCGTTGCTTATGATATCAAATTGAGATAGTTCTATGCAAACCTGTTATCTTGCCTTGCACGAGCGCAACTCCAGGCTCGTACGGCATCACGCCCCAGTGAGGACGATGATTCGGGTGAAATCTAGCGAGGACGAGCGATTTCCCGTATCGGGGCGTGACAGTATACCCACCCATGGTTCTACTTATCCATACTCGATTAAGGGTTATCTACTCTTGCATCCCTAGTACATAACTTCCCTTTGTTGTAATTATGACCCTGTCTTTACTTCCTGATACACTTAACACCCCCAAGCTACACAATGGTGAACTGGCCTACAAATGTCAGTTTGCATACTGCTGCAATATCAGTTAAGAGCTGATACTAAGCCTTAGTCTGGATAACTCATACACCCCTCTTAATGCTGTCATGATACATATATCTACACATATGGGGGGTCTGCACACTGGAATAGTGTACTGAACCTATTTGCAGAACAAGAAGAAGAAAGCAATTGATGAATGAGCTTGGGACTGGCTAATATACGTGCAATGCACATAATCTGATCTGAAAGTCCCCTGTTTATTACCAGTCATGACATACCACTAATGCCTTCCTTCCTAGGCTGATATACTATATACAAACCGCTGCACTATAGGTTTTATTGCTTCTCTGTTAACACATTGGTACATGCCTTGTTCCTTATTGCTGTGGGAGGCACGTCCCTGCTACAACCCTCATAATTTCGTACAGGCCTTACCTAGCCAAATGCAAGCCAAGACTGGCCTCCTGTCCTCATAGCCCTTGACTTATGCTACAAGTTGCCTCACACCTATATGATACACCCAATCTGATATTAGTTTGGTACCAAGTCTACACATCAGTCCATGTGTGGACTGATAACTAAATAAGGACTAAACAACAAGTTCAAGAGTTTTGAAATAATGTGGTATGGGCTGGATACTATGGACACTGTGTTGGTATGGTCCTGGATTGGACTAACCATTCTTCTACCCGTAGGCCTCACCAATTTCTGATACTTAAATTCAGCTAACTGACACATCTATTTAACCCCAACAGATATGATATGTAAACCTACATAAGAGTATTCCTGCTACTGCTACCATTCCTGCTGCACCTAACATGTGACGAGAGTGATACCAAATCCTAAATTGAATGGTACCTACAAGCCCCTTTTTGTTATACCCGTATCTATAGGCACCCGACCCATATCCTGGATGTCTGATACAACCAGGTACATCTGATACCACCACTCTACATGGCAACATGAGTAAGCATCTCAGTTTATCATTTAGTCTACTCTTCTATTGACCCAATCCTGCAACATGAGCACCCTACTAATTCTCGTAGTGTCCTACACTAGTCCACCTACGTATCCTTGGGTCGACCCGTGCTCGTGTATTTTCTAGTTTGTATTGCACAGAAAACTGTTGTGCACCTTGGATTGAATGGGGATGCTCTCACACCCATGGCAACCAAAATACACACACAGGTACATGACTTAACCTTTTGCTCTGATATGGTTTTAATTATGATGGAGTGCTTAAGTAGCTTATAGATTGTGAACTAGAAGAAAGCTTGCATGAGGAAAATGTAAGAAGATTTCAATGAACTGAGTGTCATTAAGAGAATTATTAGGAGAATAGTTAGAATACTCCATACAGGTGCCTGGACATCATTCTATATGCCAATCTTGTTCTTGCCCGGCCCTATACTGTTACATTGTTGCCAACCTATGTAAGTCCCTGTACCAAGCCCTGTTTAGGGACCCAATCCAACTGGTACATCGCGTGTATGTTCAGTCCGGCTTTAAACATCTATACATGTAGGAAAACTCTGCTTGTCATTCCAAACTGCTGGTGCATATACGCCCTACCCTTGTGCCCCTTGTTTCCCTGTCAGTCCCACCCGAGACGTTGGAAAATCCTAACGTATCAGTCTCAATTTGATACCACACATAGTCTATCCTATCAGTATCATACTGGGTCTTCCCTATAGGGTACTGCCCTCATCTATCTTCCGTCTTTACTACCTGTTACTCACTGATCAACACATGATCTACTTCATACATTAATCAAATTATTTAATATTGGTAAGGATTATCAGCTGCAACATATAAATTCTTGAGGCTGTTTGTCACTAGTACCATATGTCTATAAACTGTCGAGAGCAGAGCAGCAGGTAATAATCAAATTAAGGGGATGGTGTTCTATTTGTGGCTACTGCTTAACTTGATTGGATCATACAGACGTGATCTTTGCCTATTCAAATGGGATGGTACGTGACAAGGACTCGGGCGTTATGCTACTAAACTTGTTTACCTGCTCAAGGTCGAATTCCCTCTGTACTCTAAACGTACGAAGCCTATTCTTCCAGGTTTTCGTATCCCTCTACATGAGTTCCCTCCCTAGCATAAGTTCAAACACCTATTGTGTAACAGTAGGACTGCAATTAGAAGGTAGGATTGCGTACCTATTGAGAGGTGTCCTTCCTCGACTCCTCTTATGGACTTCTTGCGAACAGATATCCTTAGGGTTTGAGAGAGGAGGGGCGGCTGCCTCTCTATATATACAGGTGATCAAGGGAAGAGTAGATAAGAGGCAATTTTTGATTTGAATTTGCTTGGTTTGATCTCTTCGGATTGGTCCCTATCCGAGTAGAGAGAAGGATATGGTCGGGTTTGAATTCTTTGGGATTTTACAACCAAGCCCCTTAAGAATCCTGATATTGGTTTGATCAGGATTGTGAATAGCAGTTGGCCGTTTGTACTTAGGATTCTAAATCAATGGGTTTGCAACCAGCCCCTCTTATAATTTAGTTTTACAAAACTCACCTAAAAGTCAAGTTTATCATATCAATACATATCCTTTATAATAATCACTTAATTCATAGTACATATATATTAGAAAGAAATATCTGTGATACACAAATTTATTATTTCGAAAAAAATACTGAGAATAAAATAACAATAATCGGAACGGGGATTTACAACTGCACTATCCGTGCCATGATTTCTAGTCGCCTTGTACTCCACTTCCTAACCATGACAAAAATTATCTACCATAATAATTAACTAATTAATTATTTATAAAAATCTAAAAATCACCATTTAAATAAAATAAATAATAATAAAAAAATTCAAAAAAATTTCAGGAAGGGGAGCTACAAATCTACCCACCTTAAAAATAATTTCGTCCTCGAAATTCTAATTCGTAACTATTTTTAAAATTCAAAAAGAAAGTCTACCTTAACCTTAATTCCCTTAAATTTTGAGTCCTCGAAAAATAGTTTATATTCTTCCCCTAGCTATTTCGTAACGACGAATCCTCGAGGTCTTCTACCCCCCTTTGGCCACACTACTCCTCAAAACTAAAATCTTATAATCTTCTAACTAGTTGCTAACAATCCTACCAACAGATATCTACTGCATATGGCATATATAATCCTCTCCTATCTATCAAGCAACCCAAATTTTAACAAGCAACGAATTTACACAAGTAGCTAAGAAATATTGATAAATTCTAATAAGCATGACCATTCGTCGCTCTGAAATAAGAAGGGCAGAAAGATAAGGAAGAATAATCGAGAGCAAATATGAAGTTTTAAGAGCGGTAGAGTGTATCCAATGATACAGATAGAAAGAGGATTTATGAACCATTGACTTATTTGCTAGATTGGGATACTCTAGACCAGTCACTTGCTAAATCGAAGAACCCTTCGTTCTTTAGGGGGGCTTGCAATCTGTGCAACACAGAAGTTCCGTTCTCGAAATTAATCTAAACAAGGTTCCATAATAGAACGAAATTCGAGAAATCAAGATTGTGATCTTTTATGTGGTTATTTAAACACACGAGCAAGGGATATAAATGCAATACAAGGTCGTATCGCGACTTACAGGTAGATGGAATAAGAGTTACGAATGACTTCACATTCTAAGAGGCGGAGACTACATAATAGGTATAGGGACCTATTTCAAATAGTTCGGTTTTATAGTCCACACATGGTGGTATGCCTGGACGGGTTCTACTAGATCTTAATGGGTTCCCTAATTGGACATCACTCGTTGGTTGGATGAACCTTGGATTTCAATCTATATTGGCTGGACAAGATTCCAATGATAAAACTATTTCTAGTAGGTTAGGATAACCTAGAACAGGTTTCAACCCAAGTGGTTGAGCTAGTTGCCAGTCAGGTTGGTTAGCTAGATCCCTAAAGCTCCAAAATGTGCCTTCAGTGACTTTTATTTTTAAGTAGTACATGAGACCTCAATTGGGTGGCACACTAGTGGCACGTGCGTAGTGGGTTTCGAGTAGATCACAGCCATATATTGGGTCGGATGAATTGAGTCGAGTTTGAGCTCTAATAGAAGTCGAAAAGTATACCGGTATTATGGTAAGGGTTGTAGCTAGTCCTTTTGACCTAAAAGTTGTACCATATAAATAGAGTACAAGGGGACGGGTTTGAGTGAGACATGATATACCTAGATGAAGGTGGACTCGTCTAGATCTTGTTTATGAAATTTGTTGGAAGGTAACAGCTGGTCTCGTGCTCCGAACATAAATGACACGGCCGGGGACACAAAATGATCTAAACGGAAAGTGGGAGTCCATGGGGGCACTAATTATCATCCTAATGGAAATTATTTCGATCAATCGGTAATCCTCACATATTCTAAAATTTTAGGAGGCTTACAGTCTACCCACCTTAGAAGCTAGGATATAGTTTTATGAATAATGAGATTAGAAGAATTTCAAAGTCCGGATAGTGTACTTTGACCCTTGTTAATAAAGAATAAGGTACGGCGTAACAGGATACGGTAGATATAAGTCAAGTCAAAGATCATTCCTTAATAAATAGAAAATGAGTGTGTACAATGACACATGGTCGATAGAATAGAATGATCTACTCGTACATAGTATACAAGAGTTATCGACGGGGTAACCACTCTAAGGCACATCATATGAAAAGATTTCTAACAACTGGGTCGTGAATTTCTCTTTGTGTCGAACCTGCCAGACTATTGTCACACGGGTTCTAGTTAAAGCAAACTTCAAACAAATAATTAGAGGTTCACAACAATTGGTTTCTTGAGAATAAATAGTCTCCTAGGTTGGCATTTGATCAAGGGAAAGATTCTAATCATTCTCGGACTCCAATGACTAGGAGATCATGATAGTAGGTTTAGGTCGAAGGGAGGACGAGTAACTCAAGGCAAGGTTCCAGTCATAGGGCTGGCCGATGGTAGCTACACTTGCGTATACGACTATCATAGTCATGGGGGATACTCTGTATCTATCTATCAATTACGAGCTTTCGTCTTTCCAATCAGTGAAAGATAAAACAATAAAGAGTTCAAGAGAGACGTCACTGAATACAATTACGTGATTCAAAGACGAATGTATAATTCAAGAAGAATTGTCAACGTAGTCGCGGATGAGATCCTGGATACCTCTATATCTCAATCCACGTAGGATAATTAAATAAAGAGCGAACCAAATGCATCATGGTTGATCAGACCGTAATACACTGATTCTGATTAGACAATATGTAAGTAGGCGTCCCCAATAAACATATGTCTTGAATCAAGCTCGATAAAAGAGTAAGCTTGCAAAAACTAGGCTGTAATAGCAGCATTGGTCAAGAGAGTCAAAATATAAATATGCGAGATTTTCGAAAGGAGGCACAAGTAGTTCGAGTTTTATGAGAATCAAAACCTTACTTGGTGTCATTGCTTATACAGTCATCCTACTATCTTCTATCCATAAGGCCTTAGTCGACTAATGGGTTATGGACGTCTAAATTCATTATTCTAGGTAAACCTATTAGTGTCAGTCAATTACCTCGTTAATAGATCACAAGGACTACGGAGTGCTAGGTTTGGAGACATGCTACCCAACATACAGAACTTTCACTAGTATTGGTTTTGGATCTTATGGTACACACATGGCATTTTCCTGTCCTCTATGGTATCCTAAAGTTGTAATCACGTCTGAAGTCATTCTACCAAGAATTATGCCTCGCCCGTATACTCTAGCTGTGGCAAACCCTTGGTTCCGCGATTCAGATATGATATGCTATCAGATACTCTACCCTACATCGACACTAGGTCTAGAGAGGTCAACGAAGATATAGTTTTAGCAATGCTCCATAACCTATGATTCCTAGAAATAATTTCAACTCTATGGGTCGTGCCTCGCCAGTGCGCTGCTGGCTGGCCATCACAGTAATTAAAATTACTCCAATTATATTCCTAAGAACTTCAAGGAGCTGCTGGAGATTCAAACTAGTTGACTATGATAGAAGGCGTAAACATCCGCCTCTAAGTCTCAATCCTTAAAGTAAAAGATTTGATTGGGGAGGAAATATTTGAAGACAAGAGAAGTAAGAACATCCTAATATTTATTTCATACGTATTTTAAATGGTTGAGGGAAAACTTTGAATCAAATCTAGCTCGGAATTTGTATATGAATAGCAGAATCAGAAATTATAAACTCATTCCTTACAGCCAAATAGAACTTAAAATAGGCAATTCTAACTCATGATGTAAGATTTATATCTAAATAGAGCAAAAGAAAAATTGAAGAGTTTATCAAGATTAACGCCTTAATTCTAGGTAAGCATAATTTACCAAGTGAATAGTATATCCACATCGGATCATATCGTCATATCAAAAATAAGAGTGTAGTGTATCTATAAAGATCTGGTAAGCTATCTAATTTAATAATTCCTTCTCTAAATTGCATGACTTATCTGACAACCTTAACTACCCAACGGTCAATTCGAACAAGGGACTCCTAGTCCTAGTCATTCTCTTAAATCATTTCAATCCTAATTGTTAATGAGCATTTCCTAGGCACAGGCTCGTAATAGTACGACTAACTTAAGTACTTTCACGAGTTCGCAATCTTTTATGAAAACTGACCTGCATGGGCCACCACAAAAACTTGTCACTATCCGCACCCGCTTTTTCGGATACGAGACGTGTCCAAGCCAGTCTACGCCATAGAGTCGACGGTAGAACGCTGTCACGGCCAAGATGCTCAAATTCGCAAAATGTAACATTTGTTGCTCATTCACATTTCTAAGTTTATTACAACAGTTACAACATTTATATTTAAAGACAATACAAAGTTCTCACAATTAATGAAAATGATACAAATGCTATCTATTTTTAGGTTTCTGTCTGCAAGTACATGATCCGTATCTCCCAATGCTAAGTGAAGCCACAGCTAACCTAAAAAATGTTAGTTTCCAGTCAGGAATGGAACAAGTACACAAACCGACGACAATGCGAAATCACAATAGAATTAACAAGACATAGAAATAACATATGAGAGATAAAAACTAGAAAGTACTGATGACATGACAAGTTGTGAAGACGACAAGAAAAATAAATAAAAGACAACTATCTATGTGGTTTGAAATATCCTTTTCGACATATGAACGGCTAGGGATAAATACAGCACCCTGCACGTGCCGTGTACAGCTGC
>JANAVB010020598.1:4213916-4361416 GCA_029216955.1 Iris pallida | reverse complement strand
CTGCATACCGGGTATCCGCCAGGAGACGATAAATAAGATCACAGAAGACCTCATTAAAGCCAAATCTCCGAAGAACCCTCAGGAGGAAATGCCAATTGACTCGGTCATAGGCCTTCTGCATGTCCAGCTTAATAGCAACATTTCCACCATGGTTGGGTTCCCTCATAGAAGCCACCATATCCTGAGCAATAATGATGTTGTCCACAATCTCTCTCCCCTGAACAAAAGCACTTTTTTTCGGAGAAATAATTTTGGGAAGGTATTCCCATAACCTGCAAGCAATAATCTTGGAAATAATTTTGTTACAGAAATTGCAAAGGCTAATAGGGCGGAAATCCGAAAGGCTCCTCGGGTGCTCGACTTTGGGGATAAGAAATAAGAAAGTATCCGAAACAGAAACCGGAAGACGCGCACCCAAGAAAAACGAACCAACGGCTTCCTCCATGTCAGCAGCAATAATGTCCCAACAGACTGAGAAAAATCTTCCAGAAAAGCCATCCGGACCGGCGCCACTAGCCGTGTCCATCCCCCGAACAATCTCCAACAGCTCCGCTCGGTCAGGGCAACGAACAAGATCAGAGTTGTCCTCCATAGAGATAATGCTAGGGATGACATCGAGGAAGGCGTCCTCATCAGAAATAGGCTCAGCTCTAAACAACTTCGAGAAGAATAAAGACGCCTCCGTCGCTACCTCCGCAGAAGACCCAGTTTCTGAACCATCAGCCCGAATAATTTTTTGAATACCCGCCTTTCTTTGCCTGCTCCTGGTGCACTCATGGAAAAAACGGGTATTCTTATCTCCTTCCAGGTCCCATCTCAATCTAGCTTTTTGTTTCCAGAAAGACTCCTCAACCTGGACCTTTTGCTTCAATCTGGCAACGGCCTCCATCCAGGAAGCCCTTCCCCTCTCCGAAGGATGAAGCTCATAATCCTGTTCCGTCGCCAATGCAGCATCCTCGGCCTGACGTACCTCCTGAAAAATGTCTCCAAAAGTAGCTCTGCTCCATCCAGCCAGAACATGCCCCGTCGTCCTCAAACGCATGCCCAACCGCTCAAGCGCATCATAGTGCCAACATGAATTCCACGTCCGAGCCACAATCGGAAGAAAATCCGGATGAGAAGTCCAAAAGTCAAGAAAACGGAAGCCTCTGCGCAGAGGGAAAGAAGCTGGCTGGCAGGATATCAAAATAGGAGAATGATCAGATTCTGCCCGATTAAGATGCTCACAAGAAACCTGGACACCATCCAGCCAACTACCCGTCACGAGAAGCCTATCAAAGCGGGATCCCTGGCGATCAAGCCCCGTCTGCCCGTTCACCCAAGTATAGATGCTACCTCTGAAACCAACATCGGATAACCCGGCAGCCAACTGGAAGTCAAGGAAGTCCGCATTGGCCCTCGTATCAGGAGGTCGGCCTCCAAATTTCTCATCCGGAGAGGCAATGATATTGAAGTCCCCGCCCACCGCCCAGGGCAAGGCAATGTCCCTGGCTTGGACGTCCAGAAGATACCTCCACAAAGTCCTCCTCCCCTGTCGTGTCCCTGCACCATGAACTATCGACAACCGCACCGGCACCGAAAAACAGCTCAAAGAAAGCTGCACCGTGATAGCCTGATCACAGGAATCAATACAATTGATCCCAAGACCCGACTTACAGAAAATTCAAATATTGCCCTTATCATTGCAAAAGCTATCATCAAAACCCAACCTCTGTTGATAAGAAAGAAACTTAGAGGATATCACCTTGGGTTCAATAATGGCAAGAACCTGAATAGAGTTGATCCGACACAAGGACCTGAGACGGGATAAAGTAGGTCTGTTCGCCGTCCCTCGAACATTCCAAATAAGGAATTTAACCATGGACCCTCTGGGGGTCCCGCCTAACTCGGGAAGCATGTGATCGAAGAAGTCGATCCGACTGAGGAGCCATCGATTTCCTCCACCTACCAGCCGCCTTCTTAAAAGGAACCATCTGCCAGTCTTCTTCGCGTCCCTCGGAGATAGAGGTGGAAGGTCTAACTCCGGGCAAAGAAGCCACATCATCACCCGGAGCGGAGTCATAACCCCAGACGGATAAAGGGCCGTGGCCGGCCTCCTCCCACACCACCAAGCTACGATCCTCAGTGTCAGAATCAGCCACTATAACTCCCTGTCCCAGCTGGCTATGGATAATAATAGGAAGATCCAATACATCAATAGGCCCAATGCCCCGCTCAGGGCCCAACTGTCCATCTAAGCTAGATCCTGGAGCGCTGCGTCCCTCCAACATGGGTCACCCGTCATCCGACCATAAAGCCAGCTGGCCCGAAGAAGACTCCCCCACGTGCCATGAAGGCGGAACGAAATTCGCGCGATTATCATTACTCCCGTACAATCCGGGCTGCGTGGTCCCCGTGCTATCATCACGCCCTCCGACGCGCCGCCACACCTGCCGTGTCCCCTTCCCTTTCTCGTTCCTTGATCGTCTCCTCCGACGACCCCTGCTAATCCTATGGCCACCCACCGGGCCGTTCTCCTCACACACAACGCCTGGAGCAAGGCCGTCGGGGATGGGCGGTCTATCAACAACTCCTACGGAAGAAGGCTCCACCTGGGGTCGCCCACAAGCACTCTCAACGTGACCATGATGGCCACAAGAGACACAGTAAAGAGGCCTCCGCTCATATACAACTGGCTGCGAGCGAACACCATCAGGTAGTTGGAAGAACACCTCATGTTGAAGTGGTTTGCTGACGTCCACTTCAACCAAAACCCTGGCCACCCCCGGCCTAGAAAAGGACGCCGTAGCCCGATCAGTACTGAGCAGAGTGCCAAGACCAGATGCGATGGAAAGAACCGCATTAGTATCAAACATGCAATGGGGAAGCCCGGGGAAGGCCACCCAGATGGGAACCCGAGGGTCCTCTCTCATCGGCGAAAAATCTACCGACGACCTGAATATCACCATCGAAACCCGGCCAACGAACCAACAGTCCTTAGACCGCAGCCGGAGAAAGTCACTCTCGACGTAAGGCCGTATAAGGACGTGTCGATCATCGATCGCCTTCACTTCAATCAACCCCCTGAAACCCCGCGAATTAAAGGCCTTTCTAATAGCCTCAACCGGGAGTCTCCGTCGAGCAAACTTGCCAATAAGGTCTAGCCCACACGGCGCCGTGAGGGGCTCCATATCCGACTGAAAAAAAACAACCACCTTCCGTCCATCAGAAACAATGGCTGGTCGGAAATCTACCCCCGGCAAACCACCCGTCGACGTCATCGCGGATCCGCCCACCACCGCAGCGAAGGTCCGCGCCGTTCCGCCCACCTTCGACGCGACCGCCGCCGTTGTCGTAGGTTCCATCCGCAGTGCCTCCTTGTCACGAACCGCCGGAACAGTCCCATGGAAGACGGAGCCTCCCACCGTGGCATCGACGGATCCTCTTACCGTGGCAGGAACACCGCCCCACCCACGCGCAAGATGGCTAGAAGTCCCCGTTGCTGAACCGACCGGTGGGGCGGAGCCCCCCACCAAAGCCCTCGAACCAGCAGGAACGACGGCCACGCGCTGGCCAGGAAGGCCGGAAGCCCCCACCGCCGAGCCAGGGGGGCGGAGCCCCCCGCCGCCGAACCACGGAGGCTGGAGCCCCCCGCCGAAGCAGCGACGTCAATGAGATCGACGCCACCCCCCCGTGCTGTCAGGACGACGGCCTCGCGAGGGAGGCAAGAAGCCCCTACCGCCGAGCCATGGTGGGCGGAGCCTCCCGCCGCCGAGCCAGGGGGGCCGGAGCCCCCCGCAGGAGCAGAGACGGCATAAAAATCGACGCCACCCCCCCCCGCGCTGTCTGGTCGTCTCCCAAAACGACGGCCTCGCGAGGAAGGCCGGAAGCCCCCGCCGCCGAGCCTTGCAGGCCGGAGCCCCCCGCCGCCGAGCCAAGGGGGCCGGAGCCCCCCGCCGCCGAGCCAAGGGGGCCGGAGCCCCCCGCCGCCGAGCCAGGGGGGCCGGAGCCCCCCGCCGGATCAGACATCCACGCAATCGCCTATGCAGAAAGCTCCGCAAATCTCGCGTGCAGCCCTAGCGCTCATATAAAATATATATCATATATATATATATATATATATATATATATATATATATATATATATATACACATATATCTTTACATCTAAATAAACTCTATAATACCAATAACCTACTAAAATAACCCAAAGAGTCTTTGTGAACATATCTGGCCCTAGAAAATTGTACCAATATTCTAAAACTCTATTTAAATATTAATAATACCCATTTTGTATAAATAACCAAATATTTAGAAAATATCATTAAGTCTACCCAAAAAGTTAGAAAATATTTGTACGTGTCTAAAAATATGTCTACATAGGCTTGGACTTGGTTTGGGTCCAATCTGGACTAGTTTAGAACACCCGGGTTCCCTAAACTCAATAATATAATTAATAAATAAATAATCTTCGGTAAGGGTTAAGTCGCAACTTGGCCTGGTTTTCCTAGTTAGGACATCACTCTGGCTCGGCCTTTCCTACCAGGGCTAATACACTAGTCAAAGCACGCCCCTGCACTATCCGTACCATAATTTCTAGTCGCCTTGTACCCCACTTCCTAACCATGACTAAAATTATCTACCGTAATAATTAACTAATTAATTATTTATAAAAATCTAAAAATCACCATTTAAATAAAATAAATAATAATAAAATATTTCAAAAATTTCGGAAAGGGGAGCTACAGCCTTGGACTGACCTTGTTCTCTAGGCGACACTATCGCTCAAGTCACATACTTTATATGATGAGCCTTGTTCTCGAGGGACTACGCGACTTGACAACCGCATATAGAGCAGGACAGTGCTAGAAATGGTTTAGATCGACCGGCATAACTTTGTCTAACTTAATTGTGCCATAACTTGACGAGCAAAGGCTATACCAAGCCTCGCATTGAGAAAATGTGCCGCACGCGTTCGACTTGAACAACCAAGTTCTTTGGGTGCCTAGACTTAAGCCACAAGCCGTGTAATACGATTTAAACCACGGGACAGGCGAAGGCTATGCCAAGCCTTGGACGACGGGGCCGTGCATGCTTTATCTAGCATTCACGCGGGCGACGCCTATGACTTAGACTAATTCGAGCGTTGTGGCAACTTAGCAACTTAGGCCAATTTTCTTCTCCCAAGCCACGGGACGAAGGACCGAGTGGCATTTTGAAAGCACGCTGAGCCGACTTCTAAGCAGACCGTGGGACCATTTTTTATGTTCTATCACATTCCGACCCGTCGGAATTATTTCCTTAGCTATGTGGATGCGTCTCTTTTATTATCAAGCCTAACTTGTGCAAGTTGAAAATATGCGAGTTATTATGTGAAGGCTAAGATGAGGCAAGTTCACCAAAACTATCCCACCTGAGCGAGGTGTCGCCTCAACCGAGCGAGTCTTCAAGCAGCCGTTGCAAGGCTAAGTCCGAATGCCGTCAGCGTTTCGATTCCTCCGATTGACTTTGCGGGACGGGACACTACATAGGGATTTTGATTGAAAGGAATATTTGCATAAAAGGAAAGTATCTTGATTGCTTCGATGATAGCCACAATGTCGACGTTCTTGTCTTGCACGAGCGTAACACCCGCCTTGCACATGTGTCACGTCAGATTTGGGGTAATCATTCTGCGTGAGCGCTGACATGGTGATTCATGTCGCGGGAATGATCGAACTCATAAAATCAAGGCGTGACAATTTGGATTGCTTCGACTTGTGGTTTGATGCGAAGGTAAATTCGAGGATTGTCCGGATTGGTGATTGATGATTAAGTAATTTTGAGGATTGTGTAGATCCAATCTGCATATCGAGAATGAATCGGTCTAGACTCAAAGCAACCGCTACGCCCCGATGAGAACGATTATCCTGCAAGAATGCATGGTAATTTCATGTCCAAGCACGGATGATCGGACTTGCATGAGATTGGGATGTGACATATTGTTATGCTAGATGACCTCGTGATCGAATATGTAAATTCTAGTAAACAACTTGGAGAGTATGGAATAAAAATTATGGTTTAGAGATAAATTGTCTTGTGGTGTACTTGACTGGGATATGATGGATAGGTGGATGGTATCGAACATGTGTGAAAAGATAGACTACACGAATTGGTTGTTGGACGAGCGATATTGATATTCCGAGAAATTGGTTGAACAGGACTTACCATAGGATGGCTTTGCTGAACGACTCGGACCTCTTGGACTAAGTGTTGTAAGAACGAATAGGAAAAATCTATGCTCGAAGTTTAGAAATCGGAGTGATACGAGCTTGGGTAAAAAATTTTGTACTATCAATTTTGGTTTGACCTTAGGATTGGGGTCAATATTGATATTATTGTTTGGGAACTATGATTCCAATACTGACGATTGACTTTAGACTAGAGAGAGATGGCCTAACGGTTAGGCAAGACGTCCATGTTTCGAGAGTTAGTATCGTACGATTGATCTTGAGGATTGATATGATTGAATATCGATATTGGTGTATAGAATGATTCAAATTATGAGGACACCACTCACGAGTCTTGGCTGAAATGCATATATTTTAGGGACGCTTGAATATGTGCATGATCCAACTCGAGTGGTGATGACGGATTCTCTATCACAAGGCTTGGCTGACATGCATGTATTTTGGGGACGCCTAGAATATTTGTACGATCCAACTAAGTGATACGTTGAATTCAGGTGAGACGGTAGGAACTGAACGGTACAAAGGATTTTAAAATTATGTCTCAAGGAAAAGATTGATGGTAGAGCGATCGTTGGATTCAAATGAACTTGAATGTCGATTGAATGAATGGTTTGTTCTAGAACTAAGTTATCCATGTGCGCGATAAGTATAAGTTGTCCCCATTTGAGATATAGTTGTTCGTGTCGAAAGATAACCAAAGTACGAGCTTGGCTCGGGTTGAAGAAACGCATAGGCGAATATGTGCGAGAATCGTTGGATGTTGAATCAAGTCATAAGTCGATAAGTGTACTCAGTTAGTTTCGAGGATGTAACTTTTTCTGAGTGGTGTATAATGTAATGCCCCGTTCCACTTAGTCAATCGGAGGAATCGAAATACCAACGGTGTTCGGACTTAGCCATGCAATGGCTGCTCGAAGACCCGCTCGGTCGAGGCGACTCCTCGCTCAGGTGGGTGGCTTCGGTGAACTTGCCTCAGCTTGGCCTTCACACTAATAAAATGAAAGTTTTCAACTGCACTTGCAGGCTTGATAATAAAAGAAACGAATCCACATAGCTAAGAGAATAATTCCAACTTGGGTCGAACTGAGTTAGAACATAGAAAAAGGTCCCACAGTTGGCTTAGAAGTGTTGCACGTCATGCTTTCAAAATGACACTCGGTCCTTCGTCCCGTGGCTTGGAAGAAAAAAAATTGGTCTATGTGCCACAAGGCTATGAACTTAACCTAAGTCATAGGTGTCTTACGTATAGATGCTTGATAAAGCAAGCACAGTCCCGTCGTCCAAGGCTTGGCATAGACTTTGCTCGTCCCACGGGTTAAGTTGTATCGTACGAGTTGTGGCATAAGTCTAGGCACCCAAGGAACTTGGTTATTCAAATTCAAACGCGTGCACGACACGTTCCCACGATGTAAGGCTTGACGCAACCTTTGCTCGTCAAGTTGTTGCACGATTAAAGTTAGACAAAGTAATGTTAGGCTATCGAAGTCATTCTAGAACTGTCCTACGATTTCTACGGTTGTCATAGCCACATGGTCCCACGATCATAAGGCTTATCATATGGAGTATGACTTGAGCGGTAGCGTCGTATAGAACTAAAGTTAGTTTAAGGCATGAGCCACGGTTGGTTCAGTAAAAAGTTATTCACTGTCTATGGCACCTAAAGAACACGTTTTGTTCAAGTTAAGCGGGAAGGCTATGCAATAGTCGTTTTCTGGATTTTAAAGAATAGAAAGTTCAAGCGATAGTTTGTCGCCGAGGCGGTTCCCAGTTTGGGAGTCTCATGGTTCCAATACACGTTTTGTATGATATGGTTTCAAACACGTTTTGCTAAAAAGTATGGTTTGAGTCATTCCACAGATTAGGCCATGCATTTACGTGAGTCCAGATGAAGTCTTAGAGGTGCGTGATCATGGACAACTTGTCGACAAGGACGATGTTTCTTCGAATCGGCAACCTGGGCCCATGAGATCGATCCGGCCATGGAGGAAACACGGTATAGCTGATGCTGGGTAGGCAACCAGGAATTCGGTGGACTGTCATTGGGGCTAGCTACCTGCATTGACCAACCCATCCTATTTCTAGCTATGTCCACGATGGCTAGTCAATGCCAGTGACCTTTCATATAGGTAAGTTGACGTGTTGAGCGGCTATCCGTATATACGATATCGGTCGAATTAAAGGAAGTGTAAAACACGATACAAACTGAGTCAAGAAAAGATATGCACGATTATAACACCAGTATGAAGTCTAAGATTTAGCTATAGCAAGGATACGTTCTTCGGCACGAGTCATGGCGTCGAGTATTAAGTTGTTCGCATAGAGTTGCATAAGTCAGATTTGAGTCATTAAGAGTTAAGTCAAGAAGGGCCGTATGGCGAGTTTGATCGAGAAATATTGAGTTGCGAGGCACGACCTTGATATGTTCATGCACGGCCACGCTGTCACGACACAAGTATAGGCAAGACTAAGTAGGGAAGCACTGTCTCAAGTATATTGAAGCACGAATAGAGTTTATGACATGACCAAGTTGCTGAATTCCAAATATGGTCTGATAGGCAAGCACGAGTCAATAAGTTATCGTCGTTGACACAAGAAAGCAAGGTATAAGTTAAGTTGTTGGTGCAAGGCACGGTGATGGTCTAGTGTCACAAAATAGGCTGAGAGTCTATGTCGTAAAATCGATCTAAGGCAAGAGTAGAAAGACAATCGTAAAGGGATTATGTTGCACAAAGTAAATGAACGTGTTGGTTTGGTATGGGTGTGTGAGGAGCAGACTCCACCAGTACAGTTGAGTACTGACACCCACACAATGTTTATGTGCAGGCACAGGTAGAAGCTCATTGGCGCGGAGCTCGCTTGGATGCGTCGAGGCATGGAGTTCCTTGGCGTTTCGAGACGTGCGGCCGCATTGAAGACTGGACTTATACGGGACATAATATATGTACATCGCCTATCCGAAGTTTTCGCTGGCATACTCAAATTTTATTGAGAGATAAGAGAGGGCAGAGTGACTTGTAATGTGAGAAGAGTGAGCTTGAGTGATTGTAATCTTGGCCTCGTGGCACATTGTAATCTTTGTTTCAATATCAATAAAGAGCAATTTTGAATGACTTATGTTTTGCTTTAAATTTTTGCTGCTATTACTCAATGTTTCTGCTTGGGACTTCTGTGCGACGACCCCGTCGTTTAGTCTGTAATCGGCCGTTATGAAACATGTCTTGCACGAGCGCAATCTAGGCTCACGCGGCATCACGCCTTAGCAAGGACGATCACTCCTATGGGAGAGGGACGTGACAATAAATAAGAAAATTTCTATCAAAAAATATTCGTATTCTCGACAAATTAGGATACAGTAACTATGGGAGATTTAACTATTTGATTTCCATGAAACTTGACTCACAAGCTCACAAGAATACCTGTATAATATGTGCCAATTTTAGAGCAATCGTTGGTCGAATCAGCATTCAAATCAATCATCAAAATTGGATAAAAGAGGATTGTCCTGGCAAGATACTGCCTAGGTTGTATGTCGATGGTCAGTTGCGAAGGGAGAGTAGGACAAGTGGGCTACTAACCCACTCAGTTTCTACACACACATAGGGTAAAAGATAGTTTTTATATAAATGGACTTAGTTTATTAAAACAAACCTAAAACTAAAAACAACTTACACATACAATACAAACCTTCTATCCCTCGATGCTCTCTTGCTGTCTCCTACGTCTCTCTCTCTCTCTCTCTCTCTCCCCCCACAGTATAGTCCGCCAGCTCATCTCACATTATAGACGCTTCATCGATTACTGACCGTTGTACCATAGTTGTCCACTGAGTCATCTGTCACGCCTCTCTCTCTCTCTTTCTCAATCATTGAATCAAGTAATACCTTTAATTTAATTTAATCCCTGCCCTAATATTCTCTATTGATTCCTAAATGATTCATACCATAACTTGCCTTACCCCAATTGATTTTGCTCTAATTTTCTTTTGCCTAATTGATTCCTTCCCCAATTGCAATTTATTAAATTGATTACTTCCTTATTGTGTATTTCTGTCCTAATTTTGTATGTGCCCTATTCCCCCCCCCCCCCAGTGATTTATTTCCTTATTTATTTCATTCTTGTTTATTGTTGATAATATTAGGTTATATATGTGTTCTAGTTTAGGTATCTTAAAAGACTACTCTATATATTGAATATTTTTAGCCATGAAGTTTATCAAGAATATACATTGTAATTGAATGAGAGATAAATTTATGAATGATTGTTTGACATACATTGAGCAAAATATTTTCTAAAAGTTGGAAACGAAGACATCTTGCAACATTTTAAAAATATGAAGCTCCGTATCGTAGGGGGTTATTATAAGCAATTATTGTAGGTTATGTTGTAATGCAACTATTATAATATATTTTTGTCATCAAAATATTTTCTGACTAATATATGCTATTTTTTTGCTTTGCCTTTTTATTATTTTTTGGTACAAATTTACTAGTCAATTTTGACCCCGCCATACCAAAATCCTAACTACGCCATTGCCATCGGTATATCGACGGTATACTTCTCAATCATGAAACAACAACTAAACAGTTAATGGATCAGCGCAAAATTGTCATCGATCGATCGATACTCGTCGAAAAAATTATCTAACAAATGCACAGTGATATAAACCCTCTGTAGAGGCAATGTGACAAGAATCACGCAGATTCATGGATTGTGTATAAGATCGGGACGATATCAATACAAATCACGAAAATGATCGAAACTCGACCGATATCGATCAATTAGAGTTCCTCTAGGGAAGCAGGCTCGATGTCGAGTACTCATACTACATTTAGGGAAGCAGGCAATATAAAGTATAAAGCACACAAAAACATCCAAGAGTTATATATTAAAATCATGTCAAAACGATATCAAATCAAGACAATTTTAAGAGAGGAAGCTGAAATTGCCTTCGGGCGGTCAACGCGACCGATGCTGTGTCGAGACCGTATCCACCTCCAGTCGGCTTAATAACAAAATTCTCAATTCCAAACGCTCATGAGCTCGCGGGTGGTTGTGAATAGTGAATGCATGAAAGAGAAGAGAATGAGTTTGATTGGATTATCTAATTATTAGTAATTAGTTTGCAAATAAAATAATTAATTTTTATTTGAGATAATTTATTTACTTTATTATATAATTAGAATATTATTAGCTACCACACAAAAGTTTAAATTAATATTAGTTTGTTTATCTTTATTTGTTAAACTAACTATCATAATTTAATATATTCTCACTTTCTCATTTTTTATTATAACCAAACACATTTGTCCCCCTACAAGGAGAACTAGAAAGTACATGGATTTCCATACTTTTTTGTTCTTAAAAGTACAAATCCAAATCTTTCTTCAATTACGATTAACGAACATGTCTTTATTGAAATTTGGTTGGGATCTGCTCAACCCCACCATTTTTCTGAAAAATATTAAAAGTACAGTGTGTATATATTTATATATATTGAAAGAAGTTATATTAACTTCTTTCAATATATATATATATATATATATATATATATAAAAATATATATATATATATATATATATATATATGGAGCTTTATAACCAAATATATATATTCATTCGTATACTTCTTGATGAGAGCAAGAATGAATTGTCATCACCATCGAATATTCAATCAGAGGCAATCAATATTTGGAGCTTTATAACCAAGATGGGAGTATGGTCAACGATTGCTTAGAGATCATATACAAAAAGATTGTGACGAGTAAATGCAATCATATGCTTATGGCTCCGATCATAATTGAAGAGATCAAGGTCTTGTCAAGAATGTTGATCCCAATAAGACTCCAGGTCCGAATGGTTTCAAAAGAAAATTCTAACATTAGGCAAAGATAAAGAATGCAATATTGCATTAGTCGAGGAGTTCTTTAGCAGAGGTAGATTGTCGAGGGAGATGAACAATACATTCTTGTTTCTTATTCCAAAGAAGGAATGAGCGATCTCTCTCTGACATTAGGCTGATATCATGCTACAATTATTAAAGGCAGATTGATTGCAACTATTGGCCCATGAACTCCTCTAAGAGTTTAATAAGAAGGGTGGTAAGAAGGCTAGTATGAAGTTCGATCTACAAAAAGCGTATGACAAGATTAATTGAGAATTTGTTTGTCGAGTAATGCTGGCAATGGATTTTGACAGCTGGTGGGTGGAGCGGATACGAGAATGTATCACAACTCCTACGCTTTCTGTTCTGATAGAAGGGCAACCTTATGACTTTTTTCATAGTAAATGTGGTCTAAGACATGGTTATCCATTTTCATTGTATCTAGATCATGGAAGTATTCGGGCGGCATTCAGACTTAAAACTTAACAGGAACAAGACCAGAGTGTATTTCAACATTCTTTGTCCGGAGCATGAGAGATTGGCGGAGGTGTTAAAAATTGAAAAGGTAACCTTCCAGTCAAATATCTTGGTTTATCGTTATCTATTAATTATGCTAACTCGTTGGAGTATCAGATTATCGTTTAGTATGTTTAACGCAGAATAGAAGGATGACATGCTCAAAACTTATTTTGGTGGGCGTATATAACAAGTCCATTATGCTATTTTAGCTATCGCTATGTTCTGGTAACAAGCCATTATGTTGCCGATGGCAACTATTCGCAAAATTGAAATAAGTTGCACAGACATGTGGAGGGGCAGAATACACTCTACAGTGTGGTAGAACTTATGTCGCCCTAAACAAGGAAGGAGGGGTTGGTCTAAAATGTCTTACCGTACCCGAGAGAGA
Source organism: Iris pallida (assembly GCA_029216955.1). Lineage (NCBI taxonomy): Eukaryota > Viridiplantae > Streptophyta > Magnoliopsida > Asparagales > Iridaceae > Iris > Iris pallida. The sequence goes on along the minus strand of JANAVB010020598.1, from coordinate 4,348,420 downwards.
GAGAGAGACCGCAAAATTGAAGCTTACTTGGAAGTTCTTGGAGGGTGTAATACTATGGACGACGGAATGGATGAATGGTCGATATCTCAAAGGCGCTAATTTGTGGAGTCAACAGAGTAACAATAATTACTCTATCACTTACAAACACGTATTGAAGGACCGGTCGCGTTTGGAGCAAGTGTTGACCAGAGTATTAAGCAAAGATGGACGTGAGTACTAACATGTTGTGTCAGCAAGAGCCGGAGTTCGATGCAACATTTATTCTTTCATTGCTCGTTGTCTGGGTATGTATGGCAATTTCAAAGTTCAAAGCTCAGGTTAACCAGTACAACTAAGAATAATGTTATTTGTTCCTCCAAATTGTACTTCTAAATTGTCCCTCCTTACGTGGCAGCTAGTGGCATAGCCAGGATTAGGGTGCAGTGGGGTCAAAATCGATTATAAATTTTTAACTCAAAATAATTATAAAAATGTAGAGGAAAAAATTACATAAATTAGTCATAAATTCTATTTTCTATACCTATCATTGGTCGTCTATTCCAGTTTTTCGATTGTAACTGCTCATTTTTTCTATTCCTTTCAAAAATACGATTCGCATTAGTGTATATTAATTCTAACCCGATACAATCAGAACCATAAACTTTAATGTCATTCCAGTCAGGTCATACAAGACAATTTTGATCAATTTTAACCATTTGACCAAGGAGATTCATATATCTTAAAATTCATACTTGGATCATACCATTTTAGTCATGAACCTTGCCATCCTAGGGTCTTATAACAATTTAATATTATTTTCTTCCTCAAGGAAAAATAAGATTAAAAATATTTCATTTCCAACCACTAATTTACTTTGAATGTTATACTAGAAATAATTTCATTCCATATAAGAGCAAATTAAATCTTGTCATCTAAGAGCAATAAAGGACAAAATTTATGGCATGAATAAGCTAACGAGTAAAACATCAAATTGTTATTCGTTCGTAATACAAGTAGCTGAGAGTAAAACAATTAATATATATATATATATATATATATATATATATATATATATATATATATATATATATATATATATATATATATATATTGAAGAATGGGTGATTTTATTGATACTGCTATTTACAATTACACAAGCTCAGATGTGGCAATCATCTAATCAGTAAATCCCGTACATCTAATATCACTATGGATATTATTAATGACGCCTGTGGTAGTCGTCCTCCTGCCCTCAAAAATGCGATTGTTCCGTTCACGCCATACGTGCCAAACTGCTGATAGAAGCTTGATTCTAGCTCTAGTGTAAATCTCAGCTCCCTTGGCCTTCAGTCCTTGGATCTCATCCACATTGCATTGAAGTCCATCATAGTTCCTGTTAGGTAACCCCAACTTTTTCCGAAAGTGATGCCATATGTGGCCAGACATTGGGCATGTGAAAAATAGGTGGTCTCTCGTTTCCTCCTCACGCTCGCAGAGAATACACGTGGGGTTAGTGATTTGGACCCCGAAGTTTCTCAACCTGTCCTTAGTCAGTAGTCGACCTCGAAGGCCTTTGTACAGACAAAGCTTGAATTTTGTAGCCACTCCCTTTACCCATACTAGCTCAGCCCATTCGACCGGAGCTAGGTGTGGCCGCAGCTGCTCATAAGCCACCTTGCTAGAGAATTCGCCGTCCGCCGATCCCGTCGAATGCCAGCTGTCCTCTGCCGCCTCCATGTTTATTGGAATCTGATTGATTTCGACTTCATACCAGCGCCCCTCTTGTCGAGCTGCCAGGTCCCAAGCCTTATTATGTATGAGCACGCTTACAGTTTCTTGGGATCCTACCAGTTCGTATGTTGGCCATCCGAGCCTATCAATCAGACTCTCATGTTGAATCCATGGATCAAACCATAAACTGGTTTTACATCCATCACTGATAACTCGGGATATTTGGCTCTTCAGCTTTCCCCTGCACCGGAGTAGGTTCTTGAATGTTACGGAGAAGTTATTGTCTATCTCTTGAACCCAGAAACTCCCCGCTCGGATATATCGACTTCTCATCCATTGGGCCCATAAAGATTTGCCCTGTATAAACTTCCATGCTAATTTCATCATGGCAACTTCTCGTATTGTCCATAAGGATCTGAGTCCCAGTCCTCCTTCTTCCTTTGTTAAGCATAGTTCATCCCATGAGATGGCGTGTATACCCCCTCTCCAAATAAAATTAGCACATAAATTCTCAATTCTCTTGATGGTCTTATTTGGGATGTATAAGGCTTGCATCCAGTACATAGTAATAGCAAAAATCACTGCTCTTACCAATTCTATTCTTCCACCAAACGATAGGACTTGTGACTGCCATCCTTCCAATCTGTTATTGACGTACTGGATTAAGCCAGAACAGTCAGTATCCCGAACATAATTAATGGATAATGGCAATCCAAGATACTTGACCGGGAGCTGCCCCATGCCAATTTGCAACAACGCGGGCCACCGTTCCTTCTGTGGACAGTCTTTATTGACATACAGCATACTTTTGTCTTTATTAAGTTGAAGGCCAGAAACTTTCTTGAAATCTTCCAATATAGATATTAATGAATCAAAACCGTTCTCCGTAGGCTCCATGAAAACCAATAGGTCATCTGCATATATAAGATGCGATATGCTCGGAGAAAAACGATGGTAAAGTGGACGAATATTACCCTGAATAACCGCGAGGTCCATCTTGCATGTGAAGTGCTCCATGACAGTAGTGAATAAATATGGAGAGAGGGGATCTCCTTGGCGCAATCCACGGTTGCTCCCAAAGTAACCCATTGGTTGCCCTTTGAAGAGTATCGAGAATGTAGGCGTAGTAATGCACACCCGAATCCTGTCCACCCACCACCTGGCAAATCCCATACTTTGTAGAACCTCGCACACAAAATCCCTGTTCACCATATCATAAGCCTTCTGAAGGTCCAGTTTAATACACCCTTTTCGCCCTCCTGCCTTGTTGAATTCACGGACAAGTTCATGTGCGAGTAAGCAATTCTCCACAATAACCCTTCCTTTAATGAATGCAGACTGGTTCAGTGAAATGAGTTCCTGCATCAAACATTGCATTCTAGAAACCATGATATTAGTAATAATCTTATACAGGAAGTTACAGCAGGCTATTGGACAATAATCTCCCAGGGCGGAAGCCCCCTCCTTTTTCGGGACCAGCGTTAAGAATGTATGATTAATTTCTTTCAACAAGCGCCCAGTTTTGAAGAAATTATGTACCATATGAAGAAGGGGAATCCGAAAGTGGTCCCAATGCTGTTTGAAGAAATCCGCATTGAACCCATCAGGTCCAGGAGCTTTATTGACATCCGCGCGTTTAACTATCTACTCGATCTCTTCTAAAGTGACCTCACTTCAAAGCTTCGCGTTTCCCTCTTCAGTAATGATTCTTTTGCATATAATTTTTGGGAAGGTGTCACGCCCCGCTCCTGTAGGAGCGATCGTCCTCGCTAAGGCGTGATGCCGCACGAGCCTAGATTGCGCTCGTGCAAGGCGGGTTCCATAATGGACGATTACAGCGGCTGCGACGGGGTCGTCGCACAGAAGTCCCGTACAGAGACATTGATTTATAGTAGCAGAATTAAAGAAGAACACATGAACACAAGTCACTCAAAGAATCTGTTTTTATTGATATTGAATACAAGATTACATCTGTGGGCGCAAGGTCAAATTACAATGTCTCTCGTGCTCACTTTTCTCTCATTTACAAGTCATTCTGCTCTCTCTCATCTCTCGATACAATACTTGAATCCAGCGGAAGCTTCGGAAGGCGATGTCCATACATTATGTCCTGTATAAGTCTTCAGTTCACGCGGCCGCACGCTTCGAATCGCCAAGGAACTCCGTGCCTCGACGCATCCAAGCGAGCTCCGCACCACGAGCTTCTACCTGTGCCTGCACATGAAACACTGTGTGGGTGTCAGTACCACTGTACTGGTGGAGTGAGCTCCTCGCCCACCCATACAAAACCTACACGTTCATTTACTTTGTGCAGCTTAAATCCCTTTTCGATTGTCTTTCTAGTCTTGCCTTAGGATCAGTTTTAGGACCGGCGCCTTGGCGCAACTTGTGTATCGAAACCATCTCGTGCTTGCAATGTCAACGTTAACTCATACTTGTCACTAGACCACTCCTCGTGCCAACAACGTTAGCCTATCAAGTCGTGTCCGCCTTACGGCCATAATCAGAGACACAACTACACGAAGGACTCCATTTCCTTGCCTCTAGACCTTTCTCGCGCTTGCATTGTCGATGCACCGACGTATACTTATCTTTCGTGCCAAACTCTGGGACGTAACGACTCGGTCGTGCCATACTCGATTCGTGCTTCAATACCTCCGAGGCAGTGCCTCCTTGCTTAGTCTCGCCTACACTTGTGTTGTGACAAAGCGGCCGTACCTCATATTTCGAGGCCGAGCCCAACAACTCAACGTAACTTCACATGACTTGCCCTACGGCCCTTTTTGACTTAACTCGCAACTTAACACTCGACGCCACATCTCGTGTCGAAGCACGTCGCCTTCGCTGTAGCCAAATCTTAGGCTCAGACATTGTGTCTATTTTTTTCTAATACATACTCAACTCAATCCAAAGGCACCCACACGGATTGTCGCCCATGCCGACACAAAACTTACCATGTTAGTTGAATACAATTTATATTAAGTGTTTGTTATGGGATTGGCCTAACCAGCCGCCTTGGACGTAGCCTGGCAGTACGGGACCCTTTCAACGCAGGTAGCGAGCCCCGATGAAAGTCTCCGCCTTACCGATCTCCTTACCAGCGTTGCCTATTACCCAGCTCGGCTACAACCAGTTTCTTCCTAGGCTGAGACGGTCCCGTGGCCCCGGAATTCCGCTCGAAGAAACCACCCCTTGTCGACAAGTTGTCCAAGTTCATAAGGGTTTACATGGTGTATTTTAGGATACCGTTGGGGCTTGTTATGTTATCAATTCATTTACTTGGTTGTTTTACTCTTTCCGCTTTTTGTACTTCCTTTGCAGAGCCCCTAACCAGGGTTGCCTCGGCGACTACCCATCGCTTAGACTTAACATTCTTTGAACACAGGGAACGGCTACTGCATAGCCTTCCAACTTAACTTGAACATAACGTGTTTCCTTAAGTATCGACCGACCGTGGCTAACTTTCCACTGAACCAACTGTGGCTCGTGCCTCTAAACCGACTCGTGTTCGACGCAACGCTGTCGTCCAAGTCATACTTCATATGACGGGCCTTGGGGTCGTGGGACTATTTATCTTGACAACCGCAGAATGAGCGGGACAGCACGTAGAATTACTTAGGTTGACCGGCATAACTTTGCCTAACTTACTCAAGCCTACAACTTAACCCAAGGGACGAGCAAAGGCTATGCCAAGCCTTGCGGGACAGGACCGTGCATGCTTTAGCAAGCATTTGTGCGGGCGACGCCTATGACTTAGGCTAACTCTCAGCTTTTGTACCGCAGACCAACTTTCCTTCTCCCAAGCCACGGGACGAAGGACTGAGTGTCATTTTCAAAGCACGCCGTGCACCAACTCTAAGTCGACCGTGGGACATTTTCTATGTTCTAACTCGATTCAACCCGTCGGGATTATTCCCTTAGCTATGTGGATGCGTAGCTTTTATTATCAAGCCTAACTTGTGCAAGTTAAAAACACGATTTATTATGTGAAGGCAAAGATGAGGAGAGTTCACCGAAACTACCCCACCTGAGCGATGTCTCCGAGCAAGCCGTTGCAAGGCTAAGTCCGAACGCCGTCGGCATTTCGATTCCTCCGATTGACTTTGCGGGACGGGGCACTACATCATACACCACTCAGAACAAGTCTCGTCCTCGAGACTTTCCTGAAGGCAAGCTATCCTACCATTTCTATGGCCAAGACTTAATCGTACACGTTTCGCCTACGCGTTCCTTCGATTCCGAGCCACGCTCGTACTATTATCAATCCTTCCTTTAACACGATTTCAAGATCTCGACACCCTCCCATCTTTCAAGCCTTGCTTGAACTCGTCGTATCACTTGGCTGGATCGTGCATGCATTCCAAGCGTCCCCAAAATACATGCATTCAGCCAAGCCGTATGATAGAAAATTTGTCATTCTCACTCGAGTCGCATCGTGCACATACCCAAGCATCCCTGAATATATGCATGTCAGCCGAGTCTCGTGAGCAGGGTTTCCTATATTCGTGATTTGCACCATCTATCCATTCCAATCCTCAAGATCAATCCTTCGGTTTATAACTCATGAAACAGGGCGTCTCGCCTAACCGCTAGGCCATTTCTTTTCGAGGCTAAGTCAATGTCAGGATTGGAATCATAGTTCCCCAACAAGAATGCCAACACTGACCCCAATCCTAGGGTCAAACCAAAGTCGGTAGTACGGGTTTTCTACCCAAGCTCGCGTCACTCAGATTTCTAAACATCGAGCACAATCACCTATTCGTATCAATGCGTTCGTTGTGCAGAATTCAAATCCGTTCAATCACCAATTCTAACCAATTCATGTATTCGATCACGAGGTCATCTAGCTCGACAATACGTTGCACCCCAATCTCACGCGAGTCCGATAATCCGCGGTGGTTCATGAATCACCATGCAACGCTCCCGCGGAATAATCATTCTCATCGGGGCGTAACTCTTGTTTGAGTTTAGACTCATTCATTCTCGATACGCGGATTGGACCTACTCAATCCTCAAGTTCAATCGACAAGCACACCAATTCAATCTCGAGTCTATCTTCGCGTCAAACCATAAGTCGAAGCACAAATTGTCGCACCGCACAAGTTCGACCACTCCCGCTGTATGAATCACCATACCAACGCTCACGCAGAGTGATCGCCCTAGTCGGCGTGACGCATGTGCGAGACTGGAGTAGCACTCGCATAAGACAAGAACATCAACATTGTGGTTGTCGACGAAGCAAATCCAAACATTCCAGTTTTTCATCCAAGCCAAGTTCGATCGTCATTCGTTCAACTTAGAAAATCCTCGAGCCAAGCCTATCCTTTCCTCGACACATTTTAATATCCCGATTATAGCATCCATCGAAACAATGACATTTGCACGATCGTCATTTGCCGAGTCAGAGTACCCCCGAGTTATCGCATATCGATCTTTGATACGCCTCAATACCATCGACGATATACGTAACCTGACGATCTTCCTTTGCAACAGATTTCGAGTCGTGCGACTGATGCCATTGTCCGAGTTGGAAAATCCTCAATTTTCTCGATACTCAAGATCATGTTCGATCGCTATTTCTCAAGCTCGTTTCAAGATCGTTATTCAAAACTCAAGTCACATTTCATTTGCATCAATCCGACATCGCACGCGCGATCCTCTAAGTTTCCTCGATCAAGACCATTTATTTTCATTCATCGTTCCGAATCGGTTTTCTAACTCGCATTGCTCATTCACAAGTTGTCCGAACGAGATGCTCGTTTAGGACATTCGAAGTCACGACCAACTAAGCATGACGCGTTCTAAGGCTTTGCGCGACCGCATCGCCTCGTCGACATACTCGTAATCCTCAATATTCACTCGAACAATTTCCAAGACGAACCATACACCACTCAGATTCGAGCCACTCGACTAGTCGTCGACACTCATTCTTATTCTTTTCCGAACGTATCACATACACCACTCGGATTCAAGCCATAAGTTCTAGTCCTCAATCACGTTCACGTCATGCGCTAAGACATCCTTCAGATTCGTTCGACGAATCACTAGCGTAGTCGCTCGCATCGTATCGACGCACTAAGTCGTTCGCACTATTTCCTCAAAATCCAAATCAATCTTTCCAGTACGCCTAAGCGTTTGTCCGATAGCGTTCCTATCGATAGACACTCTAAGTATATCTCCGTTCCTGACCGAGCGGTACTTGATATCGCTCGTAACTCGTTGCACCAAGGGTCGAGGTGCGCGATGCGCAACACAACTTAGCCAAAAGGCCGTGTGCATAGCCATCCCGTGCGGACTATATTCGAGTTTGCACGCTCAATTGCTAGGATCGATATTGGACTAATTAGGCATGCACACAACTTGCTAAGGTCGACATAGGACTATTCGGTTACACGTACGACTTTGCTAACATTAGCACATGTTTTCTATCGAGTCAAGTTTGTAACATTCGGCACAAAGGCCCTATCGACGCATTTGGCAACGGCCTACCGATGCGTTAGATTGAACGCTTGTACGAGCTTTCGAAAATATTTAGACTTATTGTATGGACATGCCGAGGGACATTTGAGAGAGAGCGCACCAACGATAACAACTTGCGGAAGCAACATTCAGAGTTTTGCGGAAACATCGAAGTTAAAGAATTCAATCGACGGTCCAAGGACGTAAAGCCGTGCTCTGATACCACTATGTCACGCCCCGCTCCCGTAGGAGCGATCGTCCTCGCTAAGGCGTGATGCCGCACGAGCCTAGATTGCGCTCGTGCAAGGCGGGTTCCATAACGGCCGATTACAGCGGCTGCGACGGGGTCGTCGCACAGAAGTCCCGTGCAGAGACATTGATTTATAGTAGCGGAATTAAAGAAGAACACATGAACACAAGTCACTCAAAGAATTTGTTTTTATTGATATTGAATACAAGATTACATCTGTGGGCGCAAGGTCAAATTACAATGTCTCTCGTGCTCACTTTTCTCTCATTTACAAGTCACTCTGCTCTCTCTCATCTCTCGATACAATACTTGAATCCAGCGGAAGCTTCGGAAGGCGATGTCCATACATTATGTCATGTATAAGTCTTCAGTTCACGCGGCCGTACGCTTCGAATCGCCAAGGAACTTCGTGCCTCGACGCATCCAAGCGAGCTCCGCACCACGAGCTTCTACCTGTGCCTGCACATGAAACACTGTGTGGGTGTCAGTACCACTGTACTGGTGGAGTGAGCTCCTTGTCCACCCATACAAAACCTACACGTTCATTTACTTTGTGCAGCTTAAATCCCTTTTCGATTGTCTTTCTAGTCTTGCCTTAGGATCAGTTTTAGGACCGGCGCCTTGGCGCAACTTGTGTATCGAAACCATCTCGTGCTTGCAATATCAACGTTAACTCATACTTGTCACTAGACCACTCCTCGTGCCAACAACGTTAGCCTATCAAGTCGTGTCCGCCTTACGGCCATAATCAGAGACACAACTACACGAAGGACTCCATTTCCTTGCCTCTAGACCTTTCTCGCGCTTGCATTGTCGATGCACCGACGTATACTTATCTTTCGTGCCAAACTCTGGGACGTAACGACTCGGTCGTGCCATACTCGATTCGTGCTTCAATACCTCCGAGGCAGTGCCTCCTTGCTTAGTCTCGCCTACACTTGTGTTGTGACAAAGCGGCCGTACCTCATATTTCGAGGCCGAGCCCAACAACTCAACGTAACTTCACACGACTTGCCCTACGGCCCTTTTTGACTTAACTCGCAACTTAACACTCGACGCCACATCTCGTGTCGAAGCACGTCGCCTTCAATGTAGCCAAATCTTAGGCTCAGACATTGTGTCTATTTTTTTCTAATACATACTCAACTCAATCCAAAGGCACCCACACGGATTGTCGCCCATGCCGACACAAAACTTACCATGTTAGTTGAATACAATTTATATTAAGTGTTTGTTATGGGATTGGCCTAACCAGCCGCCTTGGACGTAGCCTGGCAGTACGGGACCCTTTCAACGCAGGTAGCGAGCCCCGATGAAAGTCCCCGCCTTACCGATCGCCTTACCAGCGTTGCCTATTACCCAGCTCGGCTACAACCAGTTTCTTCCTAGGCCGAGACGGTCCCGTGGCCCCGGAATTCCGCTCGAAGAAACCACCCCTTGTCGACAAGTTGTCCAAGTTCATAAGGGTTTACATGGTGTATTTTAGGATACCGTTGGGGCTTGTTATGTTATCAATTCATTTACTTGGTTGTTTTACTCTTTCCGCTTTTTGTACTTCCTTTGCAGAGCCCCTAACCAGGGTTGCCTCGGCGACTACCCATCGCTTAGACTTAACATTCTTTGAACACAGGGAACGGCTACTGCATAGCCTTCCAACTTAACTTGAACATAACGTGTTTCCTTAAGTATCGACCGACCGTGGCTAACTTTCTACTGAACCAACTGTGGCTCGTGCCTCTAAACCGACTCGTGTTCGACGCAACGCTGTCGCCCAAGTCATACTTCATATGACGGGCCTTGGGGTCGTGGGACTATTTATCTTGACAACCGCAGAATGAGCGGGACAGCACGTAGAATTACTTAGGTTGACCGGCATAACTTTGCCTAACTCACTCAAGCCTACAACTTAACCCAAGGGACGGGCAAAGGCTATGCCAAGCCTTGCGGGACAGGACCGTGCATGCTTTAGCAAGCATTTGTGCGGGCGACGCCTATGACTTAGGCTAACTCTCAGCTTTTGTACCGCAGACCAACTTTCCTTCTCCCAAGCCACGGACGAAGGACTGAGTGTCATTTTCAAAGTACGCCGCGCACCAACTCTAAGCCGACCGTGGGACATTTTCTATGTTCTAACTCGATTCAACCCGTCGGGATTATTCCCTTAGCTATGTGGATGCGTAGCTTTTATTATCAAGCCTAACTTGTGCAAGTTGAAAACATGATTTATTATGTGAAGGCAAAGATGAGGAGAGTTCACCGAAACTACCCTACCTGAGCGATGTCTCCGAGCAAGCCGTTGCAAGGCTAAGTCCGAACGCCGTCGGCGTTTCGATTCCTCCGATTGACTTTGCGGGACGGGGCACTACAGAAGGTAGAAGAATAATCAGATTGGTTATAGAGTTTACTATAATAAGAGATGGCTTCGTTCGCAATCATGTGTTCTTCAGTGAGTACCCGCCCTTTATCATCAATAAGCGATCCAATAGAGTTCCTATTCTATCGTGCTCGGATCGTAGAATGGAAGAATTTGGAACCCCGGTCACCCTCCTTGAGCCACACACATTTAGCCCGTTGCTGGAGCTCTACTTCCTCCTGGAATCGTAGGCACCGAATTAGCTCCTGCATTGCAAGTTCCTGAGCTGCTAGCGTCGGGTCCATAGGGGAGTGTTGGAGCTGACTTTGTATCTCAGCGAGCTTCTCCTCCTTTTCCGCTAGTTTGGTGACTGGCCGCGTGCGATTCCACATCTTGAGAGCAGCCTTTACATGTTTGAGTGTTTGAACCAGGCGAAATTGAGTGTTGCCATGGTAATCAGGCGTTAATCCCTGCTCTACCGCCTGAGCATACCCCTCCATGGAAGTCCACGCATGGTTAAATCTGAAGGGCCACCGTCTCTTGGGTTGTTCCTGACACAAACGGACCAGCAGAGGTGTGTGGTCACTTGTGCCATACGGCAAACCCTCCGCACAACCCGCAGGGAATAACTCCAACCATTTAAGGTTGCAAAGCGTTATGTCTAGCTGACATACCACCCAGTTTGTTGCGGAGCTGTTGTTCCAGGACCACAAGTGGCCCGTTCGGGATAAGCAGTGAAGTCCCGATCGAAGTAGGCAGGATTGGAAATCATTGAGAATAGACGGCGGGACCTGTCTGCCCCCCAACTAATCCTCAGCTCGGAGAATCGCGTTGAAGTCTCCACAAAGGAGGAGCGGGAGACTATCATCGACTTCTGCTGCAATCGTGGTAATGTCTCTCCACAGATTGTACCTCAGTCTCCGATCTTTGTAGCCATACACTGCTCCGATTGTTGCTTTGAGCCTACCTTTGTTAGTGAAATCAATACAAATTAATTGATCAGATAGGAATCGTACCTGGCCGGACCACTCCCTATTAAACCACATTACCCAGATGCGCGCCATGTTGTTCATGGGCAGGTTGTGAACGGATGTCCATTGGTGTGGCATCCTTCTCTTGATTACTGACTCCGATTTGATCTTGCTTTCTAATATAGCTACTATCGAGCATTTATGCTTCTTCACTAAATTGTTGACTTCTCGCCATCTCCCTATCGAGTTGGCACCTTTAACATTCCATGTAATAATCGTCATTTATTGACGAGGGGGGATAGTGTCCTTTTTGAGACGCTGACTCTCCCTTGGACGGGTAGGGAGAGATCCCGAGACCTCCTGGTTGTCTCCTACCTTCGACCCTGCTTCAGACGACTTGCCTTTCATGAGTAAACTCCACTTCGGATTTGGCATAGTAAGGGCCTTGCTACTCTCCAATATGGTTGAGTTATTTGTGTCTAACCCCATCTCTGACAGTATTTCAAACGGGTTTGTCGTCGTTACCGGCCTACTCGAACCTCCGTCCCTCTCCGTAAACTCTTCACCCGCCATCCTTCGAGTTGTCCTCTGTACGTCCGCCGCGTTGGTACCGGCACTCCCACCATTGCTGTAGAGGACCAATTCCTGCGAGGTGCCTATATCAGGTGACCCTTCTCGCTCTGTGCCTGGCCGCTTCCCTAGTATGGAGGCCCGTTGCAAGGCCATGTCTTGTGATGTATGCTCTAGTCCCATATCCTGTTCCATCCAATCAACCATAGTAGTTGTAGTCCCGTCCAATGCAGGTAAGATGGTTGTTGCACGCTGAGTATCCATCATCATCTGTTCCCCCTGATTATCCTATTCCTCTGTATGCGGCTTCATGTTCTTACATTGAGTATTTGTGTGGCCAAAATATTGGCAGTAGGAACATGACGGAGGTACCCACTCATACTCAATATCCTGCTCCATACGCTCCCCATTAGGCAACTTGATATCTATCTTCCTTGGAAGCACTTCTGAAGCCAGGATTTCAACAAAGACTCTAGCATAAGAGAGTCGCTGCCGTCTCGCCGTTGGTATGTCTGTGCGGAGGGGTTTCCCCACAATGCTGGCCAGCTTCATTATGGCCGGGTTACTCCACAGTTGGGGAGACAGCCAGGGCATCCGGATCCATATAGGGATTGCCGTCAATCGATCATTCTCAAAGTTGGTATCAGGACACCATCGTTTGAGGACAACTAGACGACCATCAAACGTCTATGGGCCTCCTTGTAATATGCGCTCTAGATCCTCTTCTAAGTCGAATTTGATAAAGTAGAACCCGTTTTCCCTCGAGTAGATGTCCATCCCCCCTTTCGGTCTCCATTGTCGAAGCGCATATCCACGTAGCTGTCCATAGAACGGTCTATTGCCCATCACGTACAGGACCAGAGTGTTTTTCCAATATTCCGATGTTTCTTGTATATCATCACTTGTGATTTCTGCCACCTTCTCTCCATTGATGATGGTAGGTTCGATATATTGCAGATCAACCTCTTCCTGGGCCGACGTCGTTTTGCATACGTCCACCCATGATACTGGCTTGGAGTGTTCTCCATTGCTGCTCATCCCTTGTCTTCGTGGAGGAGGTGCAGGGGGTGCCCTGTTAGGTCCCTCTGGCATCTGCCTAGCCTTCTTATCTCTTAGCCCTTCTCCTCCGCTCGTCGTGGGGTATCCGATGGGAGTAGATGGACCACCGTGCCGAACCACTCCCACCGAGCCGTTTCTCTGCATCAAGTTTCTCTGATTAGGCCGGCCGACGTAGCGTCCCCCTGGCCGTGGGGTATCCTTCTCACGTCTCTCCGGTTGAGAAGGCGGGGTTCTTCTCCTCCGCTTGTCGATAGTAGTCCAGCCGCCGGCCTCTTCTCTAAACCGTATCTCCTCCGCCGCCTCAGAGTCCGCCTGGATCCGATTTCCATCCGCCGTGTCGTCCGCTCGTGGTTCTCCTTCCGTGGAAGGAAACCCTAGCGCAGACATCTTATATATATATATATATATATATATATATATATATATATATATATATATATAAAATAAAAATTTGAGTGGGGTCACATGACCCACTAGGCCTATGTTGGCTCCGCCAATGGTGGCAGCTGACGTGGCAAATTTTAAAATTAAAATTAACATTAACATAAAATTAATATTAAAATTAATGTTAACATTAACATTAAAATTAATATTAACGTTAACATTAACAATAATATTAATATTAATATTAACATTAAAATCAATATTAATATTAATATTAACGTTAATTAATATTAATATTAATATTAATATTAATTAATATTAATATTAAATTAATATGGACAAAATTGGATAATTAATTTTTTGGGTTAAAATTTGTCATGTCATCGGCCATGTCAGATGACACATAATATTATTTAACATGCCACGTCAGCTGCCACATAAGGAGGGACGTAGTGGAGGAACAATTTGGAGGTACGAATAGCATTACTCGTACAACTAATCCGCAAGATATTTTCGAACAAACATGGGATCAACATGGTTTAGTATGACACGAACCAGGTTATCTGCAACAGTTTAGCATTTATGGTAAGAGAGGAATAATCGTACGTATATCTACGAGGGAATAAGTACTCCACCGATAGGTATTGTTAATAATATTGTGTATGACACGACTGTAATGAGTCATGGAAGGGAAGGCAATATATTGGTGTAATTGGGTTGTAAGAGGCAACATTATTCGATAACTTTTCCTTTTTCACACACACATATAGCCAGGGACTTCTAACTCAAGTGGCTAAAGTGAGTCATCTTTTTTCAGATGTTGCAGGTTTGAGCAACGGAGGAAGCATATTCAATTTTTTTGCGGAGGAATTAATGTGAGGACAATCAGAGTGTAGCCGGTTGCGGGTACGAATACAGTGCGATATATATATATATATATATATATATATATATATATATATATATATATATATATATATATATATATATATATTTTTATATATATATATATATATATATATATATATATATATATATATATATATATATATATATATATATATTATACAAAACACAAAGGTTTTGAATCCTAGGGCTGACTGTGCCAAGATAAAGAGTGGTTGGGATTTAATCTTGGTGAATCAACGGTTGTGGGATTTTATGGGGAATCCAAAGAGTGGGGTTTGCACTCATAATGGTTGTGGATGAGCATTATTGAGAGTGGGGTTTTATGGGGAATGAGCATTATTGAGAGTGGGGTTTTATGGGGAATCCAAAGAGTGGGGTTTGCACTCATAATGGTTGTGGATGAGCATTATTGAGAGTGGGGTTTTATGGAAAATTCAAAGAAAATTCACATCCAGCAGTGGTTGGGATTTAATATTTTGATGGGGGCCTCATAATTATTATTGTTCGTTTAAAATTGGGGGTCCAAGATTTTGGGGGGGAATACCTTAAATGAACCATGCCCTATGGGCACGGGTTATGACTAGTATATATATATATATAGGGAAGGGATCGGATGACACATACAATTTGACATCTCAAAATACACGCAATCTCAGCCGTGCATCAATAGAAATTAATGGTTCAGATCTATGTAGAATATTGATCTCTATTAAATATGGTCTGTATTAATTAGTGTGATGTGCAATTAATGTGTTGTGATTGTTGGAAAAGGAAACTACCATCCATAATTATCGTTAGTGGCTATATCAGACAAATCTGAATCATTAGTTTCTATTGATGTACGTTTGAGATTGCATATATTTTTAGATGTCAAATTGTATGTGTCACCCGATCCCTTCATATATATATATATATATATATATATATATATATATATATATATATATATATACTAGTCTACATGTACATACTTTGTACGTATTTTAATTAGAAT
Source organism: Iris pallida (assembly GCA_029216955.1). Lineage (NCBI taxonomy): Eukaryota > Viridiplantae > Streptophyta > Magnoliopsida > Asparagales > Iridaceae > Iris > Iris pallida. The sequence continues at coordinate 4,332,761 of JANAVB010020598.1, read as the reverse complement.
ATCATAATGTCAGTTGTCGTCTTTTCGTCTTTTTCATGTGTGTTTTTTTTTACAATGACAATAGATTCAAAATACACATTTTGTTCTTCTTTTAATTTTCTATTGAGAATAATAATATTTGAAAAATGGTAATGATAAATTTTATCATTGGAACATGAAAAATTGTATGGTAAAAGAAAATTTGCATGCAAACTTTATTTCTTTGACTTTTAAACATAAATGACATGCAAGTTGACATAATAACATTATGTTTAAAATATACTCAAGGATATTTTAGGAATTCAAAAGTTTCACCACCAAGTTTTCCTATTATATAGTAGAATATATATTTTTTTTATATAGTAGAATATATATATATAGTAGAATATAGTAGAATATATATATATATATATATATATATATATATATATATATATATATATATATATATATATATATATATATATATATATATATATATAGGAGCGGATCAAAAGCTCCTCTTAGAAAACTCCCTAAAAACTCCCCTCACTCTAATTCGTAATATTAATGTTAATATTAATGATAATGTTAATATTAATGTTAATATTAATGTTAATGTTAATATTTTTTTTAATTTTTTTATATTAATGTTAATGTTAATGTTAATATTAATGTTAATGTTAATATTAATTTTAATGTTAAGTTTAATGTTAATTTTAGTATTTAATGTTAATATTAACATTAATATTAACATTAAATTATGGATTAGAGTGAGGGGGTATTTAGGGGGTTTTCTAAGGGAGGCTTTTGATCCGCTTCATATATATATATATATATATATATATATATATATATATATATATATATATATATATATATATTGCAATGATCTCTAGCTCAAGTGGTTAGAGTGAGGCACATCCTCCCAAGAGGTTGCAGGTTCGAGCAACGGGAGAAGCACATTTAATTTCATGTGGAGGAATAAATGTGAGTGCGGGCCGGATGCGGTGAGATACAAGTGCTGGTGCGGACCTTCGGGTCGAACCTGATGCCTTGATATACAAGTATGGGTGCGGACCTTCGAGCCGAGTTTGTAGGCCTTTGGTCCAGGAGTCTGTCCCAAGAGATTGCAGGTTCGAGCAACGGGAGAAGCACATTTAATTCTATGTGAAGAAATAAATGTGAGTGCGGGTCGAATGCGGTGAGATACAAGTGCTAGTAGAGGCCTTCAGGTCGAGCTTAATGCGGTGAGATACAAGTATGAGTGCGGACCTTAGAGCTGAATTTGTAGGCCTTCGGACCAGGAGTCTGTAACACAATTACCAGAGAGAGACGTTGGGAGAAAGGTGAAATCTGATTTTGACAGGTTGCATAGGAGCTTTTCTTGACAAGCGTTCAATAGGTACTCTTTCGTTTTTTCTTCTTGGATTCGAAAATGCACCAAATTGTGGGTCTAAAATTTTTGTTTGAAGTCGAGACAGTGAGTTGCTGAACCAGTTACTTTCCTAGTTCTATGTATTCATCAACCATCTATCCCTAAAGCACACAACAGTTTAATTAGCTTAATTTCTTTCGATTGTCGCTACACTTCAAAGAAGTACCATATAGGCCGAATAAGAAAGCTACAACAGTTTTGGCTGAGAGAGGTCGAATAAGAAAGTTCCATTTGGTTGACAGGAAGTATATTGAAACATGGATGCTTAGTTTTTTTCTCTTTGGCATGCATGGTCAGCAATGTCATGCTCTGTGTTCTTAAAATTATTGTTCCATGCAGTCAGTTACTCGAAGCACCTGCAGAGAACAAGGCAGAGATTGAGGAAGACAGCAGATGTCCCAACTCTTGTCTACGGTGCTCCGACATCCCAGGCAGACTGGTACAAAATCCAGGGTTTGTTGCTCAAACTTTCACGAGGCACAGCAGTATAGTAATGATAGAAAAGAAAAATAGACACGACGAAAGGAAGGAAGCGAAGTTTATAAATATTGGAACCTACAAAATATTTGTTCAGTCGAACTAGCGGAATTCAATCAAGTTCTAAAGAACTAACTTCAATACCGATATGTGCATGCACATATTTTACTTGTTCATGCATTCAATTTTAGAACTCACTTGAATTTTGTCAGTACGGTTGACAACATATTTTATAGATTTCGAATAGTTGTAAACTCCTTTCTCTTTCGTCTATTCCTATAAAATTTCTTCAGCTATATAAAATTTACTGTTCTTACCATTATATAGCTCTGAAAAGAAGGGGGTGGAGCCATGAAAATTAAGATTTGAATCGGAGTTCCTGGTCATGTCATGAACGAATCTCTCCTCAGATTGAGCCTTGTAAATAATTAAACAAGCAATTCTAGTTGCTGAAGTTTTCGGACTATAGACATGCATGACATATTGTGAACGAGTCTGGTTGTTGTCCTCCTTAACATAAAAGACAATTATCGCATTAGACTTTAATTAACGTGGCGTGCCAGGAGTTGCAGCCATTTAATTAACGTGGCGTGCCAGGAGTTGCAGCCATTTCTATCGTTTTTGTGACATGGGCACATTCTCTTTGTAGTATTGTAGTTTGCAACAATGCCATATATATGAGTAGTATGGCTATGGTCCTATGGAATCTACAACCCTTCGAGTTAAGGCTGTAAACAAAGGGAGTCCAATTAAATTAATAATGGTGTTGTTCTTGACTTCTTGTTAGAATACAAAGCAAAGATGCCACCAGAATCTTGTACTCTCCTATATATATATATATATATATATATATATATATATATATATATATATATATATATATATATATATAAAATATATATATATATATATATATATCTTTCCACTGCGTTTTAAACCAATTTATTTTGCTCAGGAAAATGTTAGTTAATTACTCTCATAATTTATTGTTTGGGCTAGATGTGACTCTATCCAAACCCTAGGGTTTGCTCTCCCCTGCGGCGATTCTCAATCAAACCCTAATCCCTGGCGATCCGCCTCCCCCTTCCCGCATCTCTCCTCTCCTTCCCGTCCCAGTTGCGACTTCCGATGATGGCCCCAAAGTAACCTCCACTTCCCCCCTCCCCTGCTCCTTCTCTCCTCCCTTTTCCCTCTCCATTCCTCTTCTCATGGCGTCCTACAAGGATGTCGTGGAAAAAATGGCGACGCTTTTCAGCCAACAAGGGCCGGCGACCGCCATCTCTCTCTCTGCTAGAGAAAGCGCGGTGGCAGACCACTGGGCTTCATCTGTGGCGGTTAAACCACTCTCTCCTCGAAGGTTTTCAAGTGGCCCTCTGTTCTCCATCCTCATGAAACTTTGGAAAACTTCGGATCGCATCCAAGTTTTCGATCTGGATCTGGAAGCGGGGTCCTTTCTTGTGCGCTTGGATTCATCGGCGATGGTTGATCGTGTGATATTGGAAGCCCCTTGGAGTATCAATGACGATCTCCTTGCCTTGGAGAGATGTGATCCAGGGAAATTACCAGAAGAGTATCGATTCCAATATGCGGATCTATGGGTGCAATTTCATCGATTACCCCCAAAATTCTTGAATCGTACTGCTATTACCAGAATTGCGGAGGGTATTGGTTCCCCTCGACACTGTACTTTGGCGGATGAAGCAAAGTGGAAAACATTTGCCAGGGTCAAAATTCTCATTGATATCACTGTCCCATTAAAGAAATCTATATCCACCCTCATCGATGGGCAGTCGATGAGGAATATCATCATTAAGTATGAGCGATTGCCTCGCTTATGCACATTCTGTGCTAAAGTGGGACATTCAATTTCTTCCTGTAGTGAAAGATTATCATTCCGATCCCTTACCGGAGAAGATTGGACAACAGATGAAATTGAACGGGTGGAATCCCTATTACAACCGAGAATCAATGAAGACGATTACAGGGCTAGTTCCCATCGTCCAGGGGAACGACCAACTTTGACGGACAGGGGTGGGAAAATCATCCCAAATGAATTTTCAGCCTCTCTGGAGGCATCTGGGGTGGGCACTGCCCCGCCTTCAACCACAAGGGGATTAACTCTCCCGCTCTCGAAGCAGCAGGTAGACCCACATACTTCAGTTCACATTCCCTCCAATGTTTACCAAGCTGTCAAGTATATTCCTCCCCACTTGAGAGGCTCTTTGTCTTCTAGGGCAACTCTCCCTGTAGTCATCAATAGGGGAACTCACACCAATCCTGCATCTATGGTTCCCCATCTCCAGGAGGAAGCCTCTAGTGAATCGTCGGGGGGTTGCTTATCAGGTACTATCTCCCCTTATATTTCCAGTGTGACTGTGGTGGATGAGTCACCTCTGGATATTATGGACAGTGATCTGGCGGAATCAGGTTTCTCTACTGTTGAACTTTCAAATTACTCCAGTCAATCCTCTCCTGGCGAATTACCATCAAATGTATGCCCAATTGTTGAGCTGCCCCTCTCGCCCTCCCCGTCCCCGATCATAGCATCTAATCTCCGAAAATTGACTTGGAAACGTAGGGCTCGTATGGGCTTAGTTCTTTCAGATTCCCCCATGAACTCAGACTCATCAATCAAGAAGCGTCCTCCCACGACTTTACACAATCCCAGAGTTCCAAAGCGTGGAGCTGCGTTCTCCCTTATCTATCCCCAACAATCCCCCCATTTGGCGGCTGACCCGGATCAGCCGCTACATCAATGATAGTGCTCTCTTGGAACTGCCGTGGTCTGAGGAATGCCACGACAGTTCATACTCTTCGATCATTCCTCACCGCCACTCATCCCTCCATCTTCTTTCTTTCTGAAACTCTCTCACCACCTCTCCACTCTTCCCGAATTCTTCCTTCTCTAGGCTTTCCAAACACTCATGTTGTCCACCCGACTGGCCGATCTGGTGGGTTATGGCTAGGCTGGTCTACTGATGTTAAAGCATCAGTCTCCTTCTCTTCTCCAAACCTTATTGTCCTTTCCATTCTCAATGATGATGATTCGCCCAATTGGAACCTATTATGTGTGTATGGTTGTCCCCGGAAAAGGGATAGGCCGATGCTGTGGGAAACTATACAGTCTTTCTCTGATTCCTTTAATGGACCATGGTCCTGTATTAGTGATTTTAATTCTATTACTAAGGCGGATGACAAATATGGTGGGCGAGGATATGACAGAAATTCTAATTTGCCCTTTGTTAATTTGATTGATCATTGTGGTCTTATCGATCTCGGATGCGTGGGACCTGCATACACTTGGTCTAATGGTCGTAGTATGGCCAGCCTCATCATTGAGCGGCTGGACCGTGCTTTTGCTACTGGTGAGTGGTGCAGCAAATTTCCCAACTCCACTGTCCATACACTTCCCAGATACAACAGCGACCATGCTCCTATCCTTCTCAACACAAACAGTCGCATACGACGGCGACCCAGGCCGCTCCGTTTTGAAAGCTGTTGGCTCAGGTATGTGAGTTATCCTGACAAATTATCTACTTCTTGGATTGAGGCTTCTTCTATTTCAGATGCTTCTTTCACAAAGAAGCTGTCTTATACTATGCGGAAGCTTCACAAATGGAGTCGATCTTCTCTCCAAGCTCTCAGAGGTCGCATTAAATCATTGCAAGAGCAGCTTCTTACCTTACAGGGAGATCATCCTTCCTCCTCCAATATGAACACAGAGAGTGAGATCGTTAAGGAGCTTAACGATTTGCAGATGATCGATGAAGCTTACTGGAGTCAACGAGCCAGATGCAAATGGATAAAAGAAGGGGACAGATGTACCAAATATTTTCACACTAAAGCATCCATCAGGAAACGGCGAAATGACATTCGATCCCTTCTCCTTCCTGATGGTTCATGGACATTGGATTCGGAGGTAATTAACTCTACTATTATCAGTCATTTTTCTACTCTTCTTGGCACGGATGATTCTGGCCCGCTGGAGCCGGGCTTCTCCTTTCACACGACTCCTTTACTTGAGGATGAATCTATTTCTCTGGGTGTGGTTCCTGATGCGGATGAAGTTAAGCATGTTGTTCATGGGATGGGTGGCCTCAAGGCCCCTGGCCCTGATGGTTTTTCGGCGTTATTCTACCAAAAAGGTTGGGATACTGTTGGTTGGGATCTCACTGTTACTATTCAAAATTTCTTCTCTAGAGGCGAGCTATATGATGGTATAAATCACACCTTTATTGCTCTTATTCCTAAGTGTGCAACTCCTAAAACGACGGCGAATTTTCGTCCTATTGCCTTGTGCAATGTAACCTATAAAATTGTTACCAAAATTATTGCTACTAGACTTCGTCCTTTCATGGACAAGCTCATCTCGCCATTCCAGGCTGCTTTTGTGCCCGGCAGGCAAATCAATGACAACTGTATTATTGCTCAGGAAATTTTCCATGCGATGAATAAGAGTTCCAATAAGAAGCATGCCTTTGCTATGAAGATTGGCATGGCGAAGGCGTATGATCGCCTCTCCTGGCAGTTCATCAAATCTGTCCTATATGGCCTGGGTATCCGTGGGCACATAAATGACCTCATTATGCAATGTATTACCACACCCTCATTCTCGATTTTGATCAACGGCTCCCCGGAGGGATTCTTCTATGCCAAACGGGGTATCAGGCAGGGCTGCCCGCTATCCCCATATATTTTTATACTCTGTTCTGAGGTGCTGTCACAGTTATTATATCGCTATGAGCAAGAGGATCTCTACAGAGGCTTCCGCATTAATCGGTACACCCCATCTATATCTCATCTTTTATTTGCTGATGATATTCTTGTTTTTGGTAATGCTTCAACCAACTCAATTGCTGAGATCCTAAATCTATTCTCGTCATGGTCGGGCCAATTAATCAATTATGGCAAATCGAGTATTCACTTCAGCAAAGCTGTTCCCTCGATTGATAGATTGGCTCTCTCAAGGCAGCTTCAATTATCTGCTATGGGCATAGCGGATAAGTACTTGGGGCATTCATTACTTCTATCCAAAGCCAGGATTGCCACTTTCAATGGTTTAATTGACAAGATTGCCTCTAGGCTCAAGGGCTGGAAATCCAACATGCTCTCCCATGCTGGTCGTTCAGTACTGATCAAATCCACTCTGGGATCGATCCCTATCTACTCCATGTCCACCTACAAGCTACCTCAAGCCATCTGCAACACAATTGATCGTATTTGCCGCAACTTCTGGTGGGGCCATGATTGCTCGAATCAGAAGCTACATTTCATTGCTTGGAGCAAATTTATTCTTCCTAAGAATCGTGGTGGGCTGGGTTTCCGGAATCCTAAATGGGTCAATGAAGCCCTCATTGGAAAACTGTTATGGAGGTTCATCACAAATCCCAACCAGCTCTGGGTGCGGATCCTCACTGGTACGTACCTTCAAAATAAATCTATCTGGACTATCAATAAAACTCGTTCTGCCTCTTCTACTTGGGCTAGTATACTTGATATTCGTCATCACTTCGAAGGAAAGAGCTACTGGAAGGTTGGTGAGGGATGGATCAATATCACTGAGGATCCTTGGGTCCGTGGTCTCCCAGGTTTCAGGATTCAATCTTTACAAGATATCAATCCGAAGCCTAGACTTGTTAGGGACCTGATGGACCCATCAGGTTCCACTTGGAATTTCTCACTCATTAATTCCATTTTCAATACTTGGGAAGCTAAGGCCATTACTGATATTCCCCTACTTGCGGCGAGGGGCCCTGACAAACTGATCTGGACAGGTTCCAAGAATGGGGATTTCTCGTCCAAGTCACTCTATGAGGCTATTCGGTCCGATAGACCATCTACTTCGACTAATTAATGCGGCTGATCAAATCATTTGGGATAGGCTTTGGAAAATTCAAAATCTTCCCCCTCGTATTCTGATGTTCATATGGAGAATTTGGCACCATGGCCTACCTCTATTCTCTGCTATTCACAAGAGAAATAGTCAGGTTAGCCCAATGTGCTCTTTCTGTCTCACCCATGAGGAAAACATTGATCATCTATTCCTTCAATGTAAGATTGCTAGGGATGTTTGGTTCGCCAGCCCTTTGGGGATTCGTACTGATGAATACAACTCTGTTACTAAGCTGTTGGCATCCTGGATCAACAACAAATCTGCTATTGATGCTCTTCGTATAGGTGCTGCTATACTGTGGGCGATATGGAAAGCCAGAGGGGATTGTGTCTTCCGCCATAAGGCACCCTGTGCCAAAAGGATCAACACCCATGCTATTAATCTTATCTCTACATCTACTGGAGATCCATCTAGACCCATTGATGATATAGTTGAGCTTCGGAGGGTGGCTACTATTCCTACTCCTTGGCAGGCTCCTGATCAGGGGGTTATCAAGATCAACGTTGACGGCTCAACCTCGTCTACTGCTTGCGGGATCTCGGCTATTGCTAGGGACGCCCACGGTGCTTTCATTTTGGCGGAGACGAAGTTTATCGAGCATTGCATGACCATTGATCAAGCTCTATTTGCTGAGTTGGAAGCCATCAGATTGGGGTTTGCACTCGCTCGCCATTTGTTAGCAGACAACTTTTGCATTGAAGGAGACTCCTTGCTGGCGTGTAGGATTCTCAATGGCGAGGCCAGCCTGGCTCCCTGGCGACTCTCGGATCAGGTGCATGAGATCAAGAGTTTTTTAGATTCATTTTCTTCCATTCCTTTAATATTTACCCGGAGAGATGGTAATAAAGTGGCACATGTGCTGGCCAGGCATGCTATCTCGAATAAGTTATCTTCTAGGTTTTTTTCTGCTCCTAGTTGTATTGTCCAGGTCCTGCAGGAGGATTGCTCTGCTCAATGTAATAACATTCCTGGTTGATTGAATAAAATTCCCTCCTTTCAAAAAAATACTCTCATAATTTATTGTTTCTTAGTTTTACCTCCCTGTAACTTTTCATAAATTGATGGAGCTACCTGACTCCCTTTAGCTAGCTATTCAATTTCTTTCCAAATACCCCCAAAAGATTACATATAAATACAAGACTAGGCCGCTTTTGGTCACCGAATCCTTCCCTTGGGAAAGAGAAATAATTCCTTTAATTCCTATGTTTGGATGCCAACGAAAAAAAAAAAGAGGAAAAGAAAAATAAATCCCAAAGAAAGAAAAACTAGAAAGGAAAATGGTTCATCCCATTTCTTACTCTAAGGATTCAATTTTCCTTTCAATTTCTTTGCTTTTCACTGAAAAAGAAAACCGGTAGAAATTATAATTTTCCAAGAAGAAAAGAGCAAATAATTGATTTCCTTTCCTTTTCTTTCCGCGCACCAATTTCTTAGGTCTCGTTTGATTAGCAAAAAAGGAAAAGAAAGTAAATCAATCCCTTGGTTTTTTTTAATCCTTTGAAAATTGTAATTTTTATTAATTGTTTTTTGGTTTTTGGAAAAGCCAAAGAAATTGGAGTAAGAATTGAATTCTTAATTTTCCTCTCACTTGGGAATTATTTTTTCCTTTCTCCTCCTTTCCATTGTCATCCAAGCACATGAAAAAAAATGACTTTTCTTTCTCAAAGTTATGATTCCGTGAACCAAACGAGGCTGTATGACATGTTTGGTTGTTTGCAAGAGGTGGAAGTGTGAAAGTCAGTACAAATTTTGAATTATAAAAAGGTGTTTAGTTGGGTTCATTTTTGTCAATTTGACCTCTTAAATAGTTCTGGTTGTAAAGGAGAAGTGGATTTGGAAGCGGTGATGGCTATTTTTTTTTTTTTGGTTCAAAGTCAAATTCAAGTTGGAAAAGTAATACGATCAATATTACCTAACAAATGCTAAATCAACACACACACACACTCCAATACCATGGTTCAAATACAAATTTAAATCGAACAATTATTTTTTACATAATTTAGAACTGTAGTATAGTACAAAACTGTAACAAATTTTACAGAAATTAAACGTTGACACATTTTACACATTTTTTTAACAGAGAATTGATGTTTTAAATTGACATTCGAATTTTACACAGAATAAAATGTACGTAGCAAATACAAAAGTAGGCTGTAGCTCTAGTACACGATACAGAAAATTAATTTAGCTTCAGTTCGCAGAATTTACACTGGAGATTGGAATAGACTGGAGTTAAACCAAAGGGCTCACTTCATATGAGGCAAGAAATAATTTTTTTTCTTCAATTATTAGTACATTATTAAAATCGCAATATGCCAAAAGAAAAAAGAGAGTAAGATTTTAAAGTTGCAAAATTTGGTTCAGATCATACACTCCCACCAATACGGACAAATTAGGGCTCAGAGACATAATTAGAGGTAAAGAATATAATTACTTCTTCAACTACTATTTCCAAACCAAAATTTAACTTAAATAATATTTCCTCATTCCCAAAAATACTCATTGATTCTAAATTTATAAGATCAAACTTGATGGTAAAAGCGTGCACAAAGCCCCGTGAATATTATTCCACGGAGGACGTATTATTTCTTCTTTTTAAAATGGTAGGAGTTAGGAACAGTGATATCAAAAATATGCAACGCAGCGTGCACAAAGTTTCCTACGATACGTCGGACATCTAATTTTTTTTTTTTTTTTGATAATAAAAGCAATGACAAATCGCATCAAAATTTATGTCGTCATGTCAAAAGTTATCTCATCATAGTTCATTCACTTGCAACCAACACTGAATATCCCCCACATTGTAGTGTTCGTCATCATAGCCAAAGATCAAAGACAAGACACAATGCAAAAAAAAGTATCAGAACAGTAATATCCTTACCGAACTCAACTGGCTCTTGTGGTCAGTGAGGAGATGTATACCTCCTTGGCTAGACGAACGGCCTCTGGATCGAACTGCAGAGGAGGCGGGTGTGTGTGTGTTTGAAAATTGCAGACAGTGGGCCCAAATGAGATATCACAAAAAAGAAAAGAAAAAGGAAAATAAGAACAGTAATACCCCAACCTTGTGTCAGAACAATATCAAAAAGCAGCCCAGTCAAATAGAGGCAACTAAGTATCACAACCATCAAAGACAAGCCCATACAGAGTATCAAAAACCCACATTATCCTAACCATAAAAGTATAACAAGCTCATAATTTTTTTCTTCTTCTGTAGAATATACTTTTGTAGGCAAGAATCAAAATAAGAATAGAACAAAAAAAGGCAAGCCCAGACAAGAACAAAAAATAAATGTCTGTGTAACCATGTATAAAATCCCAGCCTTCCTCGAACAAAGTATCAGAACCAAAGATTCAGAGAAAATTAGCAGCCCAAAGTATCAGAATCATGTATAAAGAAGCCAACTTCTTAAGAGCAACCATAGTATCAGAACCAAATTAAATATCAGCAACCCACTTCCTCTGATATCTCTGTTTTGTCCACAAAGAAATATACCAAATCCATCCAGAATCAAGCATAGACTAAAAAGTCCAGCATAGAAAGCAAGACTAGAAAAAACAGAGAAACCAATGACAAAAAATTTAGACAACCATCATAAGTACCATAACAGTCAAGCCCATGCAAAGTATCAAAACCAAGACTGAACTCAATTGGCTCTTGGGTCAGCAGGGGCAGATTTATTGGTGGACTGGGGTGGGCTCCAGTCCACCTAGTACAGCTTTTTTTTTCCCTGTTATGTTCAGGCTCTAGCCCAAACAGCCCACCAAATCCATCATCAGTTATCCATAACCGAACCACCCGTAACCCGTTGCTTACCCATAACCTAAGTTAGTGTTGGAAAAGTGAATGTAAATTTGACTTGAAAAATTAGTAAAAAATTATTTTAATTAATTTTTCAATAAGTATGTCCAATGTGCAACGAATATTGTGTAACGAATCTATCTATTGAAAATGTATGTCCTTTCCATTGTGTCTCTTCATCCTTTATAAAAGGATAGTCCTATGAATGTTTGAATAAATGAATAAAAGACTCATTCATTCATCAAACATTAAGTCTAAGAGAGAAAGACTACCTATTGCTTCATCCAGTTCCTGTGGTGTGAAGTACTGCTACCGAATGAGAAGAACCGTTGTATCATGGGAGACTAATCACCATTAAATAGTAAACATCAGTGCGGGGCGAATATTGTCTTAAGGACATTGAACCAAGTTCAAGCCTCAGTCTCGGTTAGATCGTTATTTATATTTTAATTTCAGAGTCTAAAATACAAAGTCAAAAGTTTAATACTAACAATCTTAAGACAGTATTATTCCATTTTTTTGTATTTGTTTAAGAAAGTAGTATAAATGGTTTATGTTGTTTTTTTCCATAACCTTATACTACCGTGTTTGGTTCAAAAAGTCAAAGGGAATTGTCTTTCTAAACGGTGACTTGGAAGAAAAAAATCTACATGAATCAACCAGAAAGATTTATAGTAGTAGGTGAAGAAAAAAAGATGTGCAAGCTAGTTAAGTCTCTATATGGACTTAAACAAGCACCGAAACAGTGGTACCAAAAGTTTGACAATGTAATGATGTCAGATTCAAGATTAATGAGTGTGACAAATGTGTGTATTCTAAAAATAGACAAACTCGATATGTCATTGTATGCATATATGTAGATGATATGCTAATAATAGACAGTAATCATAACATGATCCAGGACACAAAGGAGACCTTAATATAAAAAAAAACTTGATACGAAATAAAGAACGTTCGGAGACGTCACAATACCGTTACGCAAATTCTCTCTAATGACATAATCATGATCGATTATATAAAATTAAAGAAAAATCTTATGGATCCATTAACTAAAGGTTTAACAAGAGAGCAAGTATATAGGTTAAGAATGGACTTGAAGCCTATGATAAAAGAAATTCCATAAAGGAAAACCCAATCTAGTTGACTGGAGATCCCTAGATCTAGGTTCAAAGGGACAACCTAATTATGTGAAATTCTTAAATAACACTGACGAGTATTTAAATGCTCTTTCCATTCTCCAGGATGACAAATTATAGTGTCGTCTGTAAAAAAAATATTATGGTAAGCATTGCTTTTAATGATTCCTATGACTTGAAAATTCAAGTGGAGTATAGCAGAATACTCTTATTAGGAAGTCACCTATATGAGTGTGGAAGTGGGACCGTTTCTATGAGAATTATAAGGCTAAATTCTCTAAGAACACTTATGAAACCAAGCAATATTCAGGGCCAAAATGAACAAATCAATCGAAGTAATATTGGTTGGAAAGGAATCGTGTGATATTTATTGAATCAAGTTTACAACAACAACTGAACAATTTAAGACATCATGTTCACTGGATAGCTAGTAAACCGATAAATATTCAAGGGAAGGTTCAAGGCCAAAAGCTACCTATCCTGATACAGTTAACTTTTCAAATGATCTCTCTGTGTCTGCATTATGTATGCATTGTGTCTGTATTTAGTTTTTATTGTGCGCAGTCAAATATTCATTCATGTGGGAATTGTTGAAAAAGTGAATGTAAATTTGACTTGGAAAATTAATTAAAAATTGTTTTTATTAATTTTTCAATAGGTGTGTCCAATGTGCAACGAATCTATCGATTGGAAAGGTATGTCCTTTCCATTGCGTCTCTTCATCCCTTATAAAAGGATAATCCTATGAGTGTTTGAATCAATGAATAAAAGACTCATTCAATCATCAAACATTAAGTCCAAGAGAGAGAGGGAGAGAGAGAGACTACATACATTGTTTCATCCAGTTCATGCGGTGTGAAGTACTGCTACCGAATGAGAAGAACCGTTGTATCATAGGAGACTAATCACCATTAAATAGTAAACATCAGTGCGGGACGAATATTGTCTTAAAGACATTGAACCAAGTTCAAGCCTCAGTCTCGGTTAGATCGTTATTGTATATTTTAATTTCAGAGTCTAAAATACTGATTGAAAATTTAATACTAACAGTTAGAGCATCTCCAACCCTATTGTCTTGTTAAGTGTTGTGAGTCTTAGGTGGCTCCTATGTGGCATGAGCCACAAGACAATGTCTTGTTTATGTGGCAAAATTATATCTCAAAAGACAATGAGATAGAAAAACTCTCTCCAATGCAAAAGTATTGAAGAGACAATAAAAAGTATTTTTTTTCAACTTCCAAGGCAACTCCTCCACTTCTTCAATTTTTTATAAATATTTCTATTCATAATTGATGATGTGGAGAAAGTCATTGTGAAGTGCATTGTCTAGATCTAGACAACCAATTTCACATTCTCCTTGCCATGTCATTGCCATGTCAACTTCATGTTTTATTCTACATTTGTATTGGAGAAGAATTTTTAAAATGAAACTTTGACATTCCTATGTGTTAATCCCGGGGCTTGATCAAAGATGGTAAAACAGATGCAACAAAGATCTAGATGATACAAAAACCAAATAACCCGATTACAATATGGAGGAGAGAAATAGAAAAGAGAAGATCTCTCGTTCTTCCTTTCAAACGTGTTGCAATTGGGACAGAACAAGTTACAATAATCTAGAGAAAGATTAGATGAAGAACAGTTGCTGGGGTGTCAAAACACCGTTGTTCAAAGCAAGATTCGCCCCACACGATCTGCTTCCAGGAACCAGCAAGTTTGAAGAACTTATGGAATGCTCGAAGTCACCTATGTTCTGACTCCTCGGATGGACTTGCAATGGCGGCAGCAGCACTCTCTCTCTTTCTCATTTTCTGACTTCTATTTTCGTAGTGACTACAAAGGAGGTCAGAAGAGAGTATTTATAGAAAGAGGGTGGAAACCCTAGCCGCCTCTTCAGTTATGGAAAGATTGAATCAAATCCCAAAAAGATAGCAACGAGATTAATTCAAATCCCACAAAGATAGGATCTGAATTAATCGCATTGAATCAATCTTTCCATAACTGACTTGTAGTCTGCACAGTCAGCGAAACCCTCCATGCGGTAGCAGCAGCCTGGCCGCATGAGCCTCAAGGCCGCATGGACCGCATGAGCCGCATGGACCACATGAGCCGTATGGACCGCATGTGCCGCATGAGCCGCATGGACCGCATGAGCCGCATGAGCCGCATGGACCGCATGGACCGCATGGACCGCATGGCCGCATGAGTCGCATGGCCGCATGGACCGCATGGCCGCATGAGCCGCATGGGCCGCATGAGCCGCATGGCCGCATGAGGCCGCATATGAGCCGTATGCCGCATAAGACCGCATGGCCGCATATGAGCCGCATGACTGCTGACGTGCTAAGTGCAAAGTACGCCAACAAAATGCCATATTACGCCTCATGAGCCCATGAGTCCGAGTCCGAGTTCGAGTCCGAGTCGCTAAGCCCTTTGGGGCTTAGCTCCAAATAGAATTAATCCAAGAGAATGACAAAAAGTATTAATGCTTAATCCTTGGAGCCTTATTCTTACCTCCTAGTAAAATCACCCACATGATTCCCTTCTTAGGGTCACCACCCCATGTGCATCTCTCAACAACACAACCAAGTATATATGTTGAGATAACTCATGGTGCATTTTCGATATGGGACTAAAATTTTACAAGGCATGTTGAGAGAAAGCTCTCTTCATGTAAAAAAAGTACCAACAATCCTCCACATATCACAACATATATATGTGTCCAGGGTTGAGCGTTCCCTACAGTAACTGTCCATTTTGCATTAGGATAGATGTCGCTGACGACTTGAATCTTCCCGCATGGGTTAAATAACAATGTGATACAAGAATGGACTACGCCTTGAATTCTGTACCACAATTGTAATTTTTCTCACTCACAAAGTGTAGTTACGTGTGCTTCTGGCTGCACATTAAAGGCCCTGTGCCAGCCTGGTTTCAGTGTATAATTTTGGGCGTCTACAAGTTTACCCTTAGGAGACGGCCTAATATCTCTTTCCATACACTATAGGAGAGTTCTTTATTAAAGAGATATGGCATGAAGCCTTGTGCTTCCTTGCGGTGCTACGCCGCTATGACATGGCATGAAGCCGAGGCATTACCTGTCATACCCCGATCCGAAAAATCGCTCGTCCTCGCTAGATTTTACCCGAATCATCGTCCTCGCTGGGACGTGATGCCGCACGAGCCTGGAATTGTGCTCGTGCAAGGCAAGATAACGATTCACATAATGATTATCTCAAATTCGTAACGTAAGCAGCGGAAGGAAACAAAGTATAACACAAGAATCTCTTTTATTCATAATGAACTGAAGATTACAAGGGCTCTGAATAACCCAACATACATGCCAATTGGCTACAACGCTCATGATCTCTCTAGCTCACAAAGGATTTCATTGTTCCATACATTATGTCTCTTTGTAGCCACCAAGTAGTCTTCGGCCGAACATCTCCATGTCGTAAGTCCGAACGCCTATACGGAAGCTCCTCTTGAATGCCAAGGACTCCATGCCTCGGCACGTCCAAGCCAAGCTCCGCCTCGAGCCGATCATAACCTGAGCCTGCACATAAACTAGTGGAGGATTAGTGCTTTCGTCCTCGCTTCGCACTGATCAAAACCCGCTCGCACCCAAACCAAACACTTAATCATTTAGTGAAATATGCATCTTAATTGGTGATCTTTCTATTTAGCCTTAGGATCAGTTTCATAGCAATACTTAAACATAGCACATTATCATAAATGTGTCCCACACCGTGTTTCTGCAGCAGATACAGTTAGACATAATCTGAAACATAACATAGTGTTCGTGCTCATCTCCGTCCCATTTGCCTAGCCTGCAATGGTTAAACTTACATAAGCCAACATACGATTCGCGCAACCAACCAATCATAAACTTAGACAATGCATAGGGGTCGCAGGCCCTGCGCCTGCACCCAACTCTCATCTCAGCCCACCGGCCCTATCTATATGAAGGTCACGGTGTTTCGCACCGTAATGGACTTGGCATCTCTTATGTGTAAGCCTACGATCACTTCGATACGGGTTGCTAGCCCAATATCCGAAGGATCCCAAACTTACGGATATCATAGCTTATCACAGCACTGGACGGTCGCAATCCGTCCGAATGATGTGCACCATAAATACCACACATAATTCCCTCCTAGGCCGAACGGTCCCAGTGCCCCGGCGTAACCGTCCGAGGGAAGCCGCACCCGTGCACGGGCCATCCGAGTCCATTGACCATGCAATACGTACCAGAGTATACAAGTCATATCGTCCAACCAATCTCGTGTTCCATAAACATAGTCCCGCACCATAATCATATTCGCGTCTCATAAACATAGTCCACCATCCGTATGGGGAGCTCCGTCGGCGTTATGCCCCAACACATCCATATTGATGCACGACGCCCAACGGCTTAGTCATCTCGTACTCATATTCAGCGCATACCATTCGTAAGTTATTCTCATAGCCTAATTCCGTAGTTACTCAGTCATTTCATAGCTTAAGTGCCCAAGGGCACGCTCAGCGCCATAATCAATGTTCTACGCCTAGTGTTCAATATTCTCGGAGCCGTACACGTGATGCACATCTCAATATCATCTTTCAATATTCTACCATCATTGCCCTACCGCGACTCGTACACTTAATGCACGTCGCTTCAATTGTTCGATTGTTCAATGTTCTATCTTAGTGTTCGACACATACTTGGATCTTTCGTCGCCGAGCCACGCTCGCTAACTCGATAACATCTTACGCATACAATAATATATATTTTATTAGACGTGAAGGAATAGGGAGAGAGAGTCCAGAACCCGCCCACCTTAAGCCGATACGCCTTGCCGTCTCGTCGATTGAAGCGTCTCGCTTCCATAACTCGATCGCATAGCTAACTCCCGGACTTAGCCATTCCTTTGAACTACTCGGTTGATTTGGCCTATCGTGCCCATGCCACAATCCGTTGCAAGGCCACGATTTGGTTTTGCGGACACTTCATTGCATAAGGTAAAATGTCGACCTCTTATCGTCCAGCGTAAAAGCATAGCCTGCACACCAGATCAACTAGAATCAGCACTTACTCGAATATGACTTATCCTTTGCATCGATTCGATTCATAGATTCTAACCGACTCAAAGCTTACCTTTGGCCAACGTAACTCTTCGAGTCAACGACTCATCGTAATGTACCGTGCGAAGCAGGGCATTACATAATATACCACTCAAAACAAGGTTCGTCCTCGAACCGAAACCAACACTTAATCCAAGTGCCTCGCTAGATCGCTTCACGATCTCGTGCTACTATCGTTGGAATCATACAACTTAGTTTGGATCATACACATATTTTAGGCGTCCCACCAATATATGCATTTCAGCCAAGCTCAGTTGTAGGATATCGGGACAACTAACAAGCTCAACTTAAATCCTCAAGCACCGGTTATTTCGTACTCGACTTGGTCAAATCTTAACACATATTTCTATAGTCCTGCTCGCAAACATCTTCGTATATAACTTGATCCAAACCATAACTTCGATCTCATAAGTTTCTCGACGGCCATCTAACACTCGCATTGCATCGAGTCATTGCGCATCCGATCACAACAATTCTCTGCAACGCCTATTCGTCCAACCGTTTGTCTATCTCTCACATAACTCAAGTCTTTCATCCAATCATTCATAACATTTAGCCTTAACGACATGGACTACGTCAACATGTCACAAATTCCCTTGCCTACAATCCGTACTAAGTTACGCACACAACTATCCCAACACGACCCACGTTCTCGAACCACCGACGCATCGCGTCTGGGGCTACCCCCGCTAGGTAACTTATCCAGACATCATGCTCGCACTCTCCCGACACAAGAGGTCAACTTGAGTCTACGATGCTCAAAGGCAACAATCTTTCCGACCCAAGGTCTCTTACGATACGCCTATCTCCGATACTCGACCGAGTACGAATCCTTTACTCAATCTTTGATTCAATCCCGACTAGTTTGTTTCGTAATATCGATAGCGCGCTTAACACACATAGCCTAACCGTTACTCAAATCGATCAACGACATAACTCTTAGGGTCGTTCTACTATTCGTCGCTCTCGTGCATTGCAAAATTCTTGCAATCGTCTTACCGTATCGCTATGCTAAGCATGTTCCTCGACATCTATTCGATCATCGACCAACCAAGTCTACTTACGCACTCGTTCGATCGATCATAACTTTTCTCACCATATCGATCTAGTCGAAGGCTACTCGTTAACTTTCGAAACACGATACTTAATCGCTTAGACTTATCCTCGACATGCACTATATTATCCTTCATCATCGACGTAATTTCTCATACGACTTCTTTAGGGTCGTCCTACGGTTTCCAACATTCACTTGATTTGGCGGTCAAGTCTTCTAGGGTCATCTGTCCCGAAACTACGCTCGATAATTGAAGATCATCAACGAGGGACAGTTACAACGAACCATGCTATATCCTATTACGGAGCCAAATCAATTCACGACACTTCCTACGGGACTTTATCCAATCCAACATACCAATCCATAATTTATCTTCCTCCGCGCAACTGATGCGCTGATAACTACTCGAATCACTTATGCACATTTGTGTGCCATTACTACTCGAATCACTCATGTATTACCGTCGACTATCCTTGCCAGTCATATGACATCTATTCGCCTCAAATTCGAGTTTACTTATTCGTGATCATAGTCCGATGCATTCCATACTCATCAAACCATCCTCGAACAAATTTTCGCATCAAACTACAAGTTAAATTCGATTTTGCCATGCCAGGTAAGTTTGATCATCCCTGCTGTATGAATCACCATACCAGCGCTCACGCGGGACGATCACCCTAATTTGGCGTGACGCATGTGCGATGCTGGAGTTGCACTCGCATAAGACAAGAATGTCAACATAGTGGTTATCCACGAATCAATCAAGCACTTTCGATTCATCCAAGTAGCATACATCCTCTCTCGAATTTTTCGTAGCACTCCTACCGTTATCATCCAAACCGCTATAACTTAACTTGCATCCTATTCATCCAACAACAATGTTCAACATAATTTTTCTTCATTCGATCAGAGTATCCCCGAGTTATTGCATATCGTCTTTGATACGCTTCAATACCATCGTCGATATGCATAACTTGGACATCTTCCTTTCTCATAAGCTCAAATCTGTTGCAATCATTGCCATTATCCGAACTCGAATACGAATCAAGTCTCGCACTTATCAAGATTCATTCCGTTATAACTCACTACCATCATCGTGACACGATTTCCAATTCACATATTCATTCTCATATCCCTAACTCGCACTTTCAAATCGTGCTACCAACTCATCGTACTAACCCAAATTCGTTCGTACGATTTCTCCGTGCCTACTCAATTCATTCCAAAGAAGTCTCCGTACTAACTCAACATAAGTTCGACCGGGTCGACTATTTCCTTCACGTAACATTCTTTCGCTATGCTCAACTTATCGTTCGACTTACACTTAACGAATCCTTGTCCGACGTATCCTCCGTAGGTATGACTTCGCACATAATCGTTCAACTCAATTCATCGAAGCATACTTGTATCGACTTCTCTCAAGTCATTTCCAATCAAGTCTCGGTATTACCCCGTTCGTTGCGGACAAACATATCGTAACAACACAATCGTCTCGATGTAACCTATCGCAAGTCACCAAACGGCTTAACTTAGATATCGCTAAGTGGTATCCCATATACCACTCAGGATTCGAGCCTATCTTTATCGATACAATACGTCGCTATACTGATCGCATAATTGGTATTGTATATACCACTCGAAATTAAGTCATTACTCGACATCGTATTCTGCATAGGTCCGACATCTATTCCTCAATCAACTATCCCGTATGGCGATCCTTCCGATCCCAGCTCTAACGTTCGCTCAAGTTTGACATTCATTCAAGTCTCTCCGTGCCTTAGCGATCATATCGATCACACATGCAACATTCACTTATTCAAAGCTCAACACGACATTCGGCCAACATACATGTTCACCTACTCAACTCAACTTAGCGACCAACTCGACTCGTATTATCGCATCCACGATTTTCCAATCCCGCTCGTTGCAACTCGTGCAACAACTCATTCTCGATACTTAAGGTCTTTACTCAATCTCGCACAACATATCGTTATCCATCCGCATAGCCATACAACACGCATCATACCATATCGACTCGTTGCACCGATGCAACGAATGATTCACGACTTGCTGCACTCCGTGCAACCAACAACACATAACCATTCGCATAGCCACATAATACGTATCGCCTTACATATCGACCCGTTGCACTTCGTGCAACCAACAACACATATCTCCTCGCACTTCGTGCGACCAACAACACATAACTCCTCGCACTTCGTGCGACCAACAACACATAACTCCTCGTACTTCGTACGATCAACAATACGCATACCATTGCACTTCATGCAACCAACATCACCATATTTGTTGCACTTCGTGCGACCAGCATTCACAACTTTCTTGCACTTCGAGAAACTATAATCTCATAACCCGTTGCACTTCGTGCAACCAACACTCTCCGATGGCACCCGGAGATAGCGTGATAGTCATGACATACTTGTGGTGGACGTACTCACTTAATATAGACTTATTGTATGGAACATCCAATGTAGCGTCGAGCAGATCCATGAGCCAAGCGGTTGCGAAAACAACTTAGAATCAACTGAATTTTGATATCGAAGCAACTGAGGGTCAAAGAGATTCATGCACGGTCCAAAGGATGGAACCGCTCTGATACCAACTTGTCATGCCCCGATCCGGGAAATCGCTCGTCCTCGCTAGATTTTACCCGAATCATCGTCCTCGCTGGGGCGTGATGCCGTACGAGCCTGGAATTGCGCTCGTGCAAGGCCAGATAACGATTCACATAGTGATTATCTCAAATTCGTAACGTAAGCAACGAAAGGAAACAAAGTATAACACAAGAATCTCTTTTATTCATAATGAACTGAAGATTACAAGGGCTCTAAATAGCCCAACATACATGCCAATTGGCTACAACGCTCATGATCTCTCTAGCTCACAAAGGATTTCATTGTTCCATACATTATGTCTCTTTATAGCCATCAAGTAGTCTTCGGTCGAACATCTCCATGTCGCAATTCCGAACGCCTATACGGAAGCTCCTCTTGAACGCCAAGGACTCCATGCCTCGGCACGTCCAAGCCAAGCTCTGCCCCGAGCCGATCATAACCTGAGCCTACACATAAACTAGCGGAGAATTAGTGCTTTCGTCCTCGCTTCGCACTGATCAAAACCCGCTCGTACCCAAACCAAACACTTAATCGTTTAGTGAAACATGCATCTTAATTGGTGATCTTTCTATTTAGCCATAGGATCAGTTTCATAGCAATACTTAAACATAGCACATTATCATAAATGTGTCTCATACCGTGTTCCTGCAGCAGATACAATTAGACATAATTTGAAACATAACATAGTGTTCGTGCTCATCTCCGTCCCATTTGCCTAGCCTGCAATGGTTAAACTTACATAAGCCAACATACTATTCGTGCAACCAACCAATCATAAACTTAGACAATGTATAGGGGTCGCAGGCCCTGCGCCTGCACCGAACTCTCATCTCAGCCCATCGGCCCTATCTATATGAAGGTCACGATGTTTTGCACCGTAATGGACTTGGCATCTCTTATGTGTAAGCCTACGATCACTTCGATACGGGTTGCTAGCTCAATATCTGAAGGATCCCAAACTTACGGATATCATAGCTTATCACAGCACTGGACGGTCGTAATCCGTCCGAATGATGTGCACCATAAATACCACACATAATTCCCTCCTAGGCCGAACGGTCCCGGTGCCCCCGGCGTAACCGTCCGAGGGAAGCCGCACCCGTGCACGGGCCATCCGAGTCCATTGACCATACAATACGTACCATAGCATACAAGTCATATCGTCCAACCAATCTCGTGTTCCATAAATATAGTCCCGCACCATAATCATATTCGCGTCTCATAAACATAATCCACCATCCGTATGGGGAGCTCCGCCGGCGTTATGCCCCAACACATCCATATTGATGCACGACGCCCAACGGCTTAGTCATCTCGTACTCATATTCAGCGCATACCATTTGTAAGTTATTCTCATAGCCTAATTCCGTAGTTACTCAGTCATTTCATAGCTTAAGTGCCCAAGGGCACGCTCAACGCCATAATCAATATTCTACGCCTAGTGTTCAATGTTCTCGGAGCCGTGCACGTGATGCACATCTCAATATCATCTTTCAATGTGCTACCATCATTTCCCTACCGCGACTCGTACACTTGATGCACGTCGCTTCAATTGTTCGATTGTTCAATGTTCTATCTTAGTGTTCAACACATACTTGGATCTTTCGTCGCCGAGCCACGCTCGCTAACTCGATAACATCTTACGCATACAATAATATATATTTTATTAGACGTGAAGGAATAGGGAAAGAGAGTCAAGAACCCGCCCACCTTAAGCCGATACGCCTTACCGTCTCGTCGATTGAAGCGTCTCGCTTCCATAACTCGATCGCATAGCTAACTCCCGGACTTAGCCATTTCTTTGAACTACTCGGTTGATTTGGCCTATCGTGCCCATGCCACAATCCGTTGCAAGGCCACGATTTGGTTTTGCGGACACTTCATTGCATAAGGCAAAATGTCGACCTCTTATCGTCCAGCGTAAAAGCATAGCCTGCACACCAGATCAACTAGAATCAGCACTTACTCGAATAGGACTTATCCTTCGTATCGATTCGATTCATAGATTCCAACCGACTCAAAGCTTACCTTTGGCCAACGTAACTCTTCGAGTCAACGACTCATCGTAATGCACCATGCGGAGCAGGGCATTATATTATCCCTACCTGGGAACCTCATCGTAGTGTCATACTACTGTAGCATGAGGTCTCAGCCTCTTTGTAGTGCCAATCTACTCAGCATGAAGCCTAAGGCTTCCTTGCGGTGTTACGCCGCAACGACATGGCTTGCAAGGCCGAGGCTTTACCCCTACCTGGGTACCTCATCGTGGTGTCGTACCACTGTAACATGGGGCCATCCTCCCCTTTGTAGTGCTGTCTACAACTCTTTAATTACGTCATACAGCATTATGCTACCTGCCTATTTGCGGTGCTACGCCGCTATGACTTGGCTTGCAAAGCCGAGGCATTACCCCAGACCTGGGAACCTCATGGTGGAGTCACCCCACTGTAGCATGGAGTTTCACTCCTTGTAGTGCTGCTCTACCGTGCTTCCTGTAGAGCACACCAGGCATTCACTCTGCCTGAGAACTCATTAAGGCGTTTAAGCCAACCTTCCACAGGATCTGTTTTTTTCGCAGAAAATACATAGTAGACAACAGTGGTTATGGGTCCGTATCCCTTCCATGTTCCAGAGAACAAGTACCCACTGTTACATGATAGTTTCCCAGTCAGTGATCCTCCTTTGAACCAAAAGTTAGATGCCTAGTAGATTTCTCTTTGAACTAATAGCATAAAACTTTATGGTAGGATTACAAAGACACACTATCAGAATGCCTTCAAGCCCATTTTACAAGCTGGGTCATCGACCAACTGGCGCTTGAGGCCCTTTGTGAACGGATCTGCCAGGTTCTCCTGACTCCGAACATCAACCACTGCAATTATACCTCTTTTGATAAGATCGTGTACTGCCCTGTGCTTCAACCGCATAGTCCTCTTCTTCCCGTTGAAGAGGTCATTTGATGCCACCGCCACAGTCGCCTGGTTGTCACAGTATATCGGTATCGCCGGTATCTGAGCCCCAACCACTGAAAGATCATACATGAGCTCCCGAAGCCATTCTGCTTCATCTGCTGCAGTTTCAAGTGCATAGAATTCAGATTCCATGGAGGAACGAGAGAGTATAGTCTGCTTCTTCGACTTCCACGATATAGCAGCTCCACCCAAGGAAAAGACATATCCTCCTGTGGATCTCTCGCTTTCCACCTCTGAACAGCAGCTAGCATCACTGAAGCCTTCCACTACTGTCGGATACCCGTTGTAGTACAGTGCATATGTCTGAGTCTTCTTGAGATATCTCATCACCCGCTTCACAGCTTTCCTGTGCTCAACCCCTGGGTTGCTTGTGAACCGACTCAGCATTCCCACGGCGAAAGCTATGTCAGACCTTATGGCAGTGGTTGCGTACATTAAACGTCCGATAATGCTAGAATTCTCCAGCTGCCTGACGCTTTCCCTCGAGTTTGGCTTCAGCTTCTGGTCACACATGTATGGCGTATCAATCCCTGGAAGATCCTTATACCCATAGCGTGTGAGCATATTCTTAATGTAGTGAGATTGTGACAGCGCTACTCCAGTGTCTGTCCGGATGATCATTATGCCCAAGATGACATCTGCATCCCCCAAGTCCTTCTTACTGAACTTGGTTGAGAGGAACTTCTTTGTTTCTGTGACACAACCTATATCCGTACCTAGGATTAGCATGTCGTCTACGTACAGACAAACGATGACTCCTCTTCCATCAGCGAACTTTGTGTAAACACATTTGTCCGTCTCGCTGACTCTGTAGCCGTTTGACCTAATAACTTTGTCAAACTTCTCATGCCACATCTTGGGAGCTTGCTTCAAACCATACAATGATTTCACCAACTTGCAGACTTTGTCTTCAAGACCTTTGACGACAAATCCAACTGGTTGTTGCATGTAAATCTCTTCGGTCAGCTCCCCATTCAGAAATGCTATCTTTACATTCATCTGATGTATCACCAACTTATGTATAGCTGCTAGAGCGATTAACATCCTGATGGTGGTCATCCGAGCTACTGGAGCGTACGTGTCGAAGTAGTCTATTCCCTGTTTTTGAGAAAATCCCTTGGCTACCAGCCTGGCCTTGAACTTGTCAATAGTTCCATCTGCCTTCGTCTTCTTCTTGAAGATCCATTTACATCCGATGGGCTTTTCTCCTTCAGGTAGATCTACCAACACCCATGTGTTATTGGAGGTGATAGAGTCAAACTCGTCATTCACTGCCTCCTTTCAGAAGATAGCATCTCTGGTCTTCATCGCCTCATCATAGGTAAGCGGATCTGCTTCCACATGATAGGTGACAAAGTCATCTCCGAAGTCTTTCGGTCTCCTCGCTCGCTTAGCTGACGGCTCTACGAGTATATCAACAACAGCTTCTTCTTGGACTACTGGCCCATATGAGATTTCAGTCTCATTTGCACCTACATCATTTTTCGGAATGTCCGAAAGAACAATATTTTTGTCTTTTGCAAACTTGTCTTCAAAGTATTCAGCATCGCGAGATTCGATGATATGATTTGACTCAATATCAAGAAATCTCCTAGCATCACTCTTCTCGGCATACCCCAAGAAGATCGCCTTCGTAGTCCTTGTCCCTAGCTTCTGAATCTTCAGATCTGGGAGCTTCACATACGCCAGACACCCCCACACTCGAATGACATTCAAGTTTGGTCTGACTTTGAACCAGAGTTCATGAGGAGTTACGTCCGAAGTTGCATATGGCACTCTATTCAGAATGAAAGTGGCCGTTAATGCAGCTTCTCCCCAGTAGCATTTTGGAAGGCCTGCAGTAAGCAGCATAGAATTCATCATTTCTGTTAATGTTCGGTTCTTCCTCTCTACTACTCCGTTGGATTGAGGAGAATATGGAGCAGTAGTCTCGCATATGATTCCATGTTCTTTGCAGAACGATGCGAATTCATGAGACCTGTACTCCCCACCTCGATCACTTCTTAACCTCTTGAGTTGTTGTCCAGTCTGCCGTTCAGCTTCGGCCTTGAACTCTCTGAACTTCTCGAAAGCTTCATCTTTAGACTTGAGCAAGTAGACGAACGCGTATTTTGAGAAGTCGTCGATGAAGGTTATGAAATACTTCATCCCGGCCTTCGTGGAGAAATGTTTGAAGTCACAGATATCGGAGTGCACCAACTTCAGAAGATCTGTGCTTCGATTGACCCGATGAAAGGGTTTCCTTGTGATCTTCGTCTGAGCACACACTTCACACTTCTCCACCTTACCCCCACATTTGGAGATAAGTCCTAGACTAGACATTTTGTTAATTCTTTTATAATGAACATGTCCTAGTCTATTATGCCACAACTCAAGAGAATAATCAGAGAATGAAACTGCATTAATGTCATCAAACTGGTTGACTAGCTAAATTTTAAACATTCCTTCGGTTTGATAAGCCTTCCCGAAGTATGTTTCCTTCTTGGACATCACCATCTGACCAGCATTGATGTCCATCCTCAAGCCTGCGTTACAGAGCAGGCTCCCAGAGATCAGGTTCTTGGCAATCGCCGGAACATGCTTCACACCTTGAAGCGTCAGAGTGTTCCCAGAAGTGAGTTTCAGCTCCACAGTCCCGATCCCCAGAACTTCAGCTTGGGCCTGGTTCGCCATGACAACCTTCTCAGATATCGGCTGGTATGTGACGAACCATTCCTTGCCAGAACAGACATGACAAGTCGTACCAGTGTCTATCCACCAGTCAGAGTCAACCCCCACAGTTGTGACCTGTGCAATCATAGCAACAATGTTAGAAACCAATGAAACCTTATTAGGCTCACCTTTCTCTGATTGTTTAAGCTTGGATCTGCATTCACTCTTGTAATGGCCATTCTTGCCACAATTGTAACAAGTCACGTGGGACTTAGTCTTTTGTTGCTTGAATGAAGGACCCTTCACTTTTAGATTAGTGAAGTCCTTCTTCTTGGGATGAGAAGCCGCCTGCTTCCCCTTGTGATCTCTCGTCTGTACTAGATTGACTTTAGCCAACTGTTTGGACAGAGTGTCCACCTTCTGTTGGGAACGCATCTCGTCCTCAACATGGATCTCTTGAAGTAGATCTCCCAAGCTAATGTCTAGCTTCTTTCTGTGCATCCTTGCATAGAAGGTACTCCATCCAGCAGGAAGTTTTGATACGATCCCTCCAACGACAAACTTGTCGGGAATGGGCATCTCTTCGTCTTCCAGTTTCTGACGTAGCTTCAGAAATTCCTTCACCTGTGGCAGCATGGACTTCTCGTCCTCAAAGAGCAATTTGTGATATTTTTCAACCACAAACATTTTGCTCCTGTTCCTGTCTTCTTCATACAGTTTTTCTACAGACTCCCATATGTCTCTGGCAAGTTCCTTCTTCGAGTAGGATTCTGCCAGGAAGTCCTCCATAGCATTCAGGATGAGAAGCCTGCAGATGCTATTTTCCCTTCTCCATTTGGCCTGGAGTTTGGTAGCCGTATTGATTGCGGCAGTAGATCCAGTGTCTGGAACAGAGGGTTCTTCCTCCAACAGAACATGATCAACGTCTTTTAGTTGAAGAGTTAGATAAATCTTTCTCTTCCAGACTTGATAATGCTCTCCATCGAACTTTTCCAACTTGCAGTAGTCCGATTGGACGAGCGAAGCATTAATGTTTTCCATCTATAAGGATCTTGCTTTGAGATTGTTAATCCCGGGGCTTGATCAAAGATGGTAAAACAGATGCAACAACGATCTACGATGATACAAAAACCAAATAACCCGATTACAATATGGAGGAAAGAAATAGAAAAAAGAAGATCTCTCGTTCTTCTTTGCAAACGTGTTGCAATTGGGACAGAACGAGTTACAATAATCTAGAGAAAGATTAGATGAAGAACAGTTGCTGGGGTGTCAAAACACCGTTGTTCAAAGCAAGATTCGTCCCACACGATCTGCTTCCAGGAACCAGCAAGTTTGAAGAACTTGTGGAACGCTCGAAGTCACCTCTGTTCTGACTCCTCGGATGGACTTGCAATGGCGGCAGCAGCACTCTCTCTCTTTCTTCTTTTCTGACTTCTATTTTCGTAGTGACTACAAAGGAGGCCAGAAGAGAGTATTTATAGAGAGAGGGTGGAAAACCTAGCCGCCTCTTCAGTTATGGAAAGATTGAATCAAATCCCAAAATGATAGCAACGAGATTAATTCAAATCCCACAAAGATATGATCTGAATTAATCGTATTGAATCAGTCTTTCCATAACTGACTTGTAGTCTGCACAGTCAGCGGAACCCTCCATGCGGCAGCAGCAACATGGACCGCATGAGCCGCGCCAACAAAACGCCTCATGAGCCCATGAGCCCGAGTCCGAGTCGCAAAGGGCTTAGCTCAAAATAGAATTAATCCAAGAGAATGACAAAAGCATTAATGTTTAATCCTTGGAGCCTTAATCTTACCTCCTAGTAAAATTATCTACATGGTTCCCTTCTTAGGGTCACCACCCCATGTGCATCTCTCAACAACACAACCAAGTAAAAAAAAAATATATATATATGTTGAGATAACTCATGGTGCATTTTCGATGTGGGACTAAAATTTTATAAAACATGTTGAGAGCAAGCTTTCTCCATGTAAAGAAAGCACCAACACTATGTGGCAACTATTTTTTCTAAACTCAGAATAGAATTGGAAATGCTCTTAGGGCCTAGGGGGCACACAACCGCTGAGCCGCGCAGGACATGAGGGCAGAGGGCCCTCCTCTCCAGTCCAGTCACAACCGTACGGCGTAGATGGATTCTGGAGCCTCCCGCAGCCGCAGGCGTCTGGCGCCCGCCCTTACTCGTCTCGTCACCTCACAGCCGCCCTTGCTCATCTCATCACCTCACCGAGTCACCTGTCACCGTCGGACACTGCAGGACAGTTGGCACCTGGCGTCCGCAGCCCTCACTCCGTCCGTAGGTGAGTCTCCTTAAACTTTATATAAGAATGTTAATAATTCCTATATTTTTCTGCAGTTGCTTATATTACATCCAATTTGTTTCAAAACTTGGCCGATTTATTGGAGCAGTGGTGCGCGGAGCGCCGGAGCCCAGAGGCTTTGTTAGGACTTTGCTCCTGTGCAGGTATGTTATTCGAATGTAATTATGTGAATTGGTTAATTATATATGTTCTGCTGGGTTACCCGATTATAGCTTCTGCTGGGTTAATTATATGAATTTATGGGTTAATTATATGAATTCGATAAAGTCTAAAGAGACTCAAATTGCTTAATTGCTTAGTGCTTAATTGCTGTATATATATATGCTTAATTGCTGTATATATATATATATATGCTTAATTTCCCAATTGCTTAGTGTTTTGTTATAGTAATTGCTTAATTGCTTAGTGTGTTGTTAGTTGTTACAGTATATATTTCCAAATTGCGGTATATTTTGCCTAGGTAGTTGGATTCAAATTGCTTAATATTTCGAATTCACTGAATTGCTCAAATTTAATAGTAGCTTGGATTCAAATTGTTTAATATTTTCTATAAACAACTAATAAACTTATCTTCTATTTTATTAGGATGGAAAATCAAGAACCAAAAAAATAAAAATGAAAATTATTTTTTCGTTCTTTAAAAAGAAACTTGGAGAAGAAACATCAACAATTGGAGTATTTTCCGGCTCCAAATCTACGACTCAAGTAGAAACATCAACGAGTGTCGATGTTCCTATGATTAATATAGAACCTCAACATCCTGCAAAGATTACACGAATTACATTTGATGAGAATGAACTAGAACGAGATCTTGCACTGCGTATTCCAATATGAAAGCATCCGGTTTACAATCAAGATGAAGTTAGACGTGCTTATATCAAATGGGGACCCAATCAATCTATCTTGGCTGAGTATCCGAGGATTAAAATCGGAGTTCAAAACCGACGATTTCAACAAAGTTGGTTTGTTAAATTTCCCTGGTTATAGTACTCTATTTCAAACGATGCATCATTTTGCTTTCCGTGCTTTGTTTTTCAAGATCGTGAACCTTTACATCCAACATTTACCATTGAAGGTTTCAGGGGCGGAGCCAGGATTTAAATTCTGGAGAGGTCGTGTTACTACATATAGAAATCTTTAAAATATTCTGTTAATTAAATTCTAATAGCAAAAAAATAGTAAAATATGAACAAAAATGAGCCAAAAAACAAAGTCAATATTTTTAAAGTGTTATAAAAGAGGAAAGAAAAACTTGTACATAAAAAGTCTAAAAAGTATTCAACATATGTAAAATACTTACATTTAGCAAAGTTGGGTTTCGAACTCTTGATCTCTCGTTCAAAAACCAATATTACAACCAATAGAGCTACCTTACTATTTGTATATGACAAGGGCAAACTAATATATATATTTAACAATTACAGAACCTTTCTATATAGTAACAAACTTTTTTTAAAAAAATTGCGGGGGCCATGGCCCCCCTTGGACGCTCTATAAATCCACCCCTGGAAGGTTTCAATAGCTGGAAACGAGTAAACAATGGAGCTAAATGTGTATTCTTAGTACATATAGGATGTCCTACTTCTCCACACAACAATGATGTGAGAAATGTTGAGGCATTGAAGAATACATCTCGGCACATCGACAAAGTCATGAATGTTCAAAATATTGAGAGAAATCGATTGTGTCTCAAGACTAAATAGTATTCATTGACTTACTTTACAAGGATGTGTTTTGAGAGGTCATGAATAATCTTTAAATTCAAAGAACCGTGGTAATCTAATTGAGATGATTAGTTTGATGGCAAAGTTGAATGTTGAGGTTGATAATGTTGTCTTAGAAAAAGCTCCAGAAAATGCAACTTATGTCTCCTATGATCCAAAAAGATGTTTTGCATATTCTTGCTACGAAAGTGAGAAAAAAATTCGTGAGGAAGTTGGCGATGCGAGATTTTGTATCTTGGTTGATGAAGCAAATGATGCATCTAATAAAGAACAAATGGCGATTGTTCTTGAATTTGTAGATATTCACGAAAACTTGCAAGAACGGTTCTTTGAGATTGTACATGTTAAAGATACTAGTGCTTTAACTCTAAAGAAAAGTATATTAGAAGTTCTCACTCGACACAATTTGCACATCCGAGATTTACGAGGCCAGCAATATGCGTGGTGCATGGAATGGACTGCAAGCTTTATTTTGTAGTGATTGTGAGTATGCATACTATGTTAATTGTTTTGGTCATCGTTTAATACTTGCATTAGTTGCAGTTGCCGGAAATCAAATATCAGTTTGGCTGTTCTTTTCAAAATTGAGACATGCATTGTCAATCTGATTAATGCTTCTTATAAGAGGCATACCGAGCTACGATCTACGCAAACTATTGAGATTGAATGTTATGTAGTAAATGGTGAACGTGAGACATGTAAAGGGGCTAATCAGATGGGTAGTTTGCATCGAGATGGTACTACTCGTTGGAGCTCACATTTTGACTCCATTTGTTGTTTGATAGATATGTATGGTGCAACTATCATTGTGCAGAAATTCTTGGTTAAATAAGGATCTACAAATACAATTCGTGGGGAAGCTAGTGGTTCTATAATGGACATGAAATCCTTCGATTTTATATTCATATGCATCTTATGCATAATATTATGGGGATTATAGATATGCTTTGTCGAACGTTGCAACATAAATCTTTGGATATTTTGAATGCAGTGAATTTAGTCTTATCGACAAAAGTATTACTTCAAACACTACATGAAGAAGGTTTTGATTATCTCATTGGACATGTTAAATTAATTTGTGTGAAGTTTATGTCGATATACCTGATATGAACAAACCGTACAAAGAATCTACCAGACATTCTTGCCAACAGAATGATAACATCATAGTTGAGCATCACTATCGCATTGACATATTTAATGCTATGATTGATTATCAGTTGGATGAGTTACATTCTAGATTCAATGAAGAGTCGATGGAGCTGCTTATGCTTAGCTCTGCTTTGGATCCTAGGGACAACTTTAAAGCTTTCGACCCTTATCGTATTCTTTTACTTGCCGAGAAGTTTTATCCAGGTGATTTTAGCAGACAAGACATGCATCATCTGAAGTATCAATTAGATCATTATCAACTTGATGTGGTTCACCACGAGAACCTTCAGAATATGTCAACAATTTCAGAATTGTGTCGTGGATTAATTGAAACAAATAAGACAGAGATTTATAATTTGATCGATAGTTTGATTCGTCTTGTTTTGACCCTTTCTACGACAACTACAGAACGTGCTTTTTCACCTATAAAACACATCAAAAGTAATCTTCGTAACAAGATGGAAGATGAGTACTTAGCGATTCAATGATTGTCTTCATCGAAAGAAAAATAACATAAATGATCGATACAGATTAGATAATAGATGTTTTTGCTTCTTGGAAGGATCGACGAGTCCAATTTCGCTGAAAATGATATATATATATTTTTCATTTCTCATCTTATGTATGAAAATGATGTTTTGACTTTTTTTAATTGTTTAAGAAACATGTTTACTTATGAAATTCAGACAATTGGATTATGATGGCATTATAAAAAATATTTTATGTATATTTTTTAGTGTATTTTAATTTCAGTTCGGGGTAAACTTAAATTCTGGCTCCGTCCTTGATGGTCAGTGAGTAGAGGTATAACTTTCTTGGTCAGAACGGAAGGTCCTGAAATTGAACCGAGGAAAAGGCATAAGTGTGAGTGCTAAAATTGGAAACAATGACATGTAACACAATATATATAAAGTTTCGTATGTTATGTCGGATATCGTAAAAAAAATTTTAATCAAAACCATGCAGTATCATAGCACCGAATAGCACCTAATAAAGCAGTACAGGTCACCGGAACAGAGGCAACAGATTTTAGCAGCACAGGTAACCGGAACAGAGGCAACCGATTTTAGCAGCACAAACTCACAAAGATGTATTAAAATATGAACAAAGACAGCAGACTATAAGTCAATTTGTTGCTAAAACACATGTTAGCAAAAAAGCCGTAATTTGTGACCAAAATATATGTTAACAAAGTCACTTTGTTATTGACGGACAATATATTTGACAACAAAGTGAGAATTTATTGATGACATACATTTCAGAATGGATCAAACCTATTTTTATTCTCTAAATGATGTCCGTTTTGTCGACTATTTCTATACTAGTTATTTATCTGAGCCGTACAAGACGAGATTTCAAAACGGTTATATCTTTATCATTTGGATATACAACAATATATTGGAAGTCTACAAAACAAACCCCAATTGCCACTTCTTAACAACACGTCGAGCTCATTGGCTTCCATGATTCCATCCTGTAGTTTATATGGTTGTGAGTCGTAATTGAGCACATTCGAACTGCAAGCAAATTCTCTTCTATTTAGTGATGTCCCAATGATAATAGCACATCGCAATGGAGTTTCTCACATCAACAACAATCAGAACAAAGATTGAAGTTAAGGAGAACCGATCCCAAGACAATTTAGTCAAGCTATATATATATATATATATATATATATATATATATATATATGCAGAAAATTTCTCCTACGGGAATAACTTACGGGATAAATTTAAGAAAATATACGTAAGGTTCTCTTCTTTATTTCTTTCACTTTAAAAATGTTAGATCTCTCCTTTAAATTAAGATTAGAATTTAAATTTATTTAAAAATAAAAATAAATTTAAATTTAAATTAAATTTAACATTAACATTAAAATTAAAATTAACTTTAACATTAAAATTTAAATTAATGTAAAAATTAAAAATTAAAAATAATGTCAACACTAATATTAAGATTAACATTAAAATTAATTTTTTAAATATAATTTTTTAAGGTATATTTATTTCTAAGGATAGTTCTTTTTTTTTGAAAAAATTATCTCTATTTTAAAAAACAAATGGAATAATTTATCTATCTCTATTTTTTAAAATAAATAAATTCCTCTGCGTTTAAAAATAAATTGATAGATAAGCCTTATTTTTGAAGATAGAGATATGTTTGTTTTTAAGAGTAGAGAGTAGAGATTTAAATATTAAAGAGAAATAAATTCAGAAGAAAAACATACGTATATTTCGTCCAGATATTTTGAGTTTCTTTTCTCTAAGTAAGAAATTGGTCTATCCCGTAAACTCTTCTCGTAAACTTATCCCGTATAAGAAGTTAACTATATATATATATATATATATATATATATATATATATATATATATATATATATATATATATATATATATATATTTTGAGTATTTTATAAACATGATGTTATTATGTTTAACAGTCAAAGCAATAAAGTTTGTATGCTATGAAGTTTTTTTTTTCATACAACTCTTCATGTTCCAATGGTAAAAATTTTCTATCCTTAGCATTTTTATGGAGATTATTATTCTCAATAGAAAATTAAAAAAAAAAAAATTTGTACTTTGAATCTCTTGGCATTGTAAAAAGAAAACACACAAATGATAATTATCTGAAAAAGGCGAAAAAAACGACAATTGACCTTATGATATTCTAATTAAAATACGTGCAATGCACGTACATGTAGACTATATATATATATATATATATATATATATATATATATATATATATATATATATATATAATTTTTGTTTACATGTAACTATTAGATATGAGTATTCCTTTTTTCCTGGGTAATTTTTTTGTTGTTGTTTCTAGTCTTTTTATTTTATTTTATTTTCAATTTTTTTGGTCTATTTTCATTTTTTAAGTTTTTTTTTGTCTTTTTTCATTTTTAAGCATTTTTAAATTTCTTTATTAAATTTTTTTTTCAATTTTAAGAATAAATTTTGCTTTTTTGGTATATTTTTCGGTTTTTTCATCTTTTTTATTTTCTAATAATTTATTTATTTTTAAAGATTTTTTCATTGTTAAAAGATTTACTTTGTTTATTTTTCATTTATTTAATATTTTTATTTTTTAAAGAACGATTTTTGTACTTTTTCAGTTTTTTGTCATCTTTTTCATTTTTTTAAGAGTTTTTAATTTTTTTTCCAGTTTTGTATTTTTTTATATATTTTTTCAAATTGAAAATATTTATACATTCATTAAACATGAAAATATAATTTTTCAAAAAATTTAATTCCATAAATTTTGATATCCGAAAATATAGAATTTTCGGCTGTACAGTATTTTGTGTATCAAACGCACCATTTAGAGATATAGTTGTTATCTCTTGTAATCAACTTAAGTTTTTATATAAACATAGCGATATAACCATTGCCAATATTAATCAATCAATCAAACTTTTCTTCCATTATATTCTCTGAAGAACTTCTCTATTAATTTCATGGAATTATTTTTCTAGAATTTTTTTTTTTGGAATTTTAAAAAAATTTCATGGAAAACTTAATTTGGGTATTTGATTGCCATTATTTTTCACGGAAAATAATTATTTTCCGTGGAAAATGATATTTTCCTATGGGTTGGACAAGTTTCATTTTCCACCATTTTAGATGAAAATATAAAAAATGATAATTTTTTGGAAAATAATTTCATGGAAAATATAAGCTATCAAACACTACAATTGATGGACAATTTGTGATGGAAATATTTTCCATGGAAAAAAAACCCAATCAAACACAGCCTAAAAGTTTGGCCGAAGAAATCCTCACACCCTTATCCTACAAGAGAAAGTAAGTTGTGGAGATGATGGTGGTCATCACGATAAAAAGCTGGGACTTACAGCAACTACAATCAACAATTTAGTAGAAATTACAGTGGAAAATAATAACAAAAACTCAGGAAGGAGCCATACGACTAAGACATGGCTATTAATAGTCGGACTCCATTCTTATTCTCATTCTTATTCTGACGCAGCCCCCTGCAGCTCACACACGTACTTGTGGGACATGTGCCGGCTGACAACAGTCGTCATCTTGACAGCAAAACAAATTGATTGGGCCGCAGCTGCAACTACATAGTCCACAAAAACCGTTGATAGTCGGGTGAGAATTAGGAGCGGTGGCAGCAGCAACAACTTGGAGGGAAGTACCGCGGAGGTTCCTGTGTCCGTGTCCGTGTCCGTGAGGAACATCATTGAGAACCGGTCGCGATACCACTGTCATCATGAGCAGCGAAATGCATTGTAGCAGTAGTAGAAGAAGTGGGAGGAGACGACTCATTTTCCTTACGAAGTTCCAGACATTGATCAGCTTAATGCCTACAATTAGTGAGAGCTTAGCCTATATATACAACAGAACTTGCGAATAAGTTAGTTCCTTCATCACTAGTTTTGGCGATTGCCATGGTCGCTCGATCGGCACATTGTTTTTGGCGATTGCTCGACTTCATTATTTCAGCACATTATTTTGGCAAGTTGCCATGGTCGCTCAATCAGCTCGTTGCGTTTGGCAATTGCCATGGTCCAAATTATTTTTGGCGATTGCTCGGTTTGATTATTGATCAACGCATATTTTCTTGGCAATTGCCACGGTCGCTCAATTAGCCCATCAACTTTGGCAGTCGCTCGACTTAGATTATTCTTTCTTGGACTATTCTAAAATTTCGAGTACTAAAATTTGTTGGAAAAGAAAAAAATCCGCACAGCATTTTCAGAAGAAAAAAAAAACTCGTAAATTAATTTCCTTTGATTTAAAATCCAAAAATGCTATTTGGCTCCCAAAATATTTGGGTGATGCCATCTCCCATTATGTGACATATGACATTGTTGCTGACATGGCAGCTGACATGACAAAATTTAACATTAATATTAATATTAAATTAACATTATAATTAACGTTAAGATTAACTTTAACATTAAAATTAACATTAATATTGATATTAAAATTAATCTTAACATTAAAATTAATATTAACATTAGCATTAATATTAATATTAATATTAACAATAACCTTAACATTAAATTTTTTTGGGTAATTAATGTTTTGGGTTAAAGTTTGTCATGTTAGCTGTTTTGTCAGCTGACATGGCAGATGCCACATAATGGACGATGACATCACCCAAATATTTTGGGATCCAAATAACATAATTGTTTAAAACCTAGCGGGTAGAATTCTAGTGGAGATTGGTCGAGAATAAGGTTTCGGATAATTTGGGAGCCAAAAAAGTCGATACCTTTTAAGGAAATTAGGAGCTCAATTTCTAGAGGATTTTAGGATTTGGAAAAAGTGAGAATATTATTTGGAGAATTATTGTAAGAGTCTTCTAACAATATCGATGTTCATATATGGATACCAGAGTGTTTACTATTTATTGAATTTTTTTGATTTTCGTGATTATTGTATCGAGAGTTGTTGGAGTGGGTAAGGTTCCCAACCTATGTAAAAAATATTCCGAAATCGGATTGGGTATTCGTATATATAATAGGAATCTTCCAATATATTTGGATTGAGTATTTCTATATATAGTAGGAATATCTGAATGGAGTTGGATTAAGTATTCCTATATATAATAGGAATACATCAATAGTTTAGATTGAATATTTCCACATATAGTAGAATACATCAATTAGTTGTGGGTTTGAGGCTTTATATACTAGGTGTTTTCTCACCGTAAAACATATCTTAAAAAAGAGAGGAGCAATAGTGCTTTACAACTTTTGAGAGAGAAAAAGGATTAAAGACTATTGTGAATGATAGATTGTTTCGAATAATTTTTGGACATCTCTTGTTATTCAGAGTATACAATTAAATTTTCTTCTTTCAAGTGCATTGCAGTGATCCATTGGATTGGGATGAGCTTGTAGAGGGTGTATTCTCTTTATTCTATCAGTGAAGGTTCTTCAGGGCTGGACTCCGATCGTGCCGTAGTTTTTTCCATTTAGATTTTTCATGTCAAAATTATCTGTGTCTGTGATTTGTATTTGGCATTTTTGGTTTGTGTGCTTTTGCTTGGTTCTCTCGCAGGACTCTCTGGTTTGGGGGAACGTTTTTCGCGCTTCATTCCCAACATGAGCTACTCATGTTTAAGATGACCAATGTCTATTATCAGACTATCAGTGACTTGTATTTTATCCTTTGGCATGATCATGGACCCGTAGTAGGACCTATGTTTAGAAAGGAAAACACTGAAATTTTCTTAAAGTGCAATTTTTTTCCTTCAGACCAGAATGTCGTCGGAATACCACGACATACCACTGGATCTTCCGTCCGGGGATATTTTTCCTGGTGAATAGTATAGAACCCTAGAGGGGGGGGGGGTGAATAGGGTGATAAAAATAATTACTGACAATTAAAAGCTATTTTAATGAAAGTAAATGAGAGAGAATATCAAACACTCGATGTATCCTGGTATCCTTCCAAGGGGCACTCCAGTCCCGGAACTCCCTCCGACTTTAATCCACTATTTGAGTAAATAGTTACACACGAGCTTGGATCCGAAGAACTCGCCAACTTCAACATGAGTTTGGATTCGAAGAACTCGCCAACTTCTTACACACAAGTTTTCTTACGAAGGCTCGCCAACTTCAAACCGAGAAAAAAATGAAAAGGGCTTATGATCTTCTTTCACAATAGAAGACCTACAACACTTGAATACTCTAGCACTTTTTGATTTGATGACAAATGAGGGCTTGAGAGTAATGGTGAAGCTTTCTTGGTGGTTGAAAATTTAAAGCTTTGAAAAGATAAGTTTTTATGAAGAGAGAGGAATCCTTTTTATACAAATCCAAAGTCATAAAGTGCATTCAGCCATCAAGCGGATTATCCGTCGGATTTCAGCGAAAATCCGTCGGATTATCCGTTCAGCTACAACGGCTAGAAATCAAGCCGTTGGATGCATTAAATGCAGTTATCAGATGCCGTTGGATTTGAAATTAAAAGATGCCAGCAAGACAAGTGGATTATCCGTCGGATTTCAGCAAAAATTCGGCAGATTATTCGAACTTAGTGCTCACAAAGCTGCTGGATTTGATCGGATTATCTGTCGGATTTCAGCGGAAGTCCGGTGGATTATCCGAACTTTGTGCTCACAAGCTTGATCGAATTATCCGTCGGATTTCTGCGGACATCCGTCGGATGATCCAAACTATTGCTCACATACTTGCTGTTTGCAATCGGATGATCCGGCGGATTGGACCGAAAATTCGTCAAATTTTTTGTCTCTTTATAAAAACGAATTTCACCATTACAATAAAATTTGTCATCTAACGAAAGTGCATACACAGTCTCCTAGACACTTACAGACTCTTGAGAAGACACGGTACAGATTTGAGTATATGGCTTTTCGCGTCGTCTTCTGAATGTCTTTAAGAAATATCTTTAACGGAGTAAGAGAGGACTTTTCTCCATTGTCTTTGATAGGCGCCATGGAATATGTATATGGAGATGAACTTTCTTCCAATCTTGTCTTTTTAATAGGTGCCTGTGGAAGATATAGACTAAAGACGTACAAGGGTTAATTAAAAGCAATATATCAAAATCAATGTGCCAACAAACTCCTCCATTTTGATAATTGACAAAAGAGTACGGATTTAGATAAAGGCTCTCCCGTAATCTAGTATTGCCTCTTCCATATAATTTTCTCCTCCTTTGTCACTTAATCAAAGATGGAGGAAAAAAACCAAAAGTAAGGCATGGGAAACAATCATAAGAAAAGAAAATAGAGCTTGTCATTAAAAAGAAATACCACATACAGTAGAGAACATAAAAACATAGACTTGGCTATAGAGGTCGATATAAAGATAACCATAGACGGGCCGTAGAGGTCGATACATTAAACAACCATTTTTATGCTAAGAAACCACCAACAAGTCCCCGAAGGACCACATAAAACAAAAGAGACCATACCACTAACCACCGGGAGCTTTCAACTGTCGGGAGCACCAGACGGACCGGCTTTCTGATCATCATCTTCCGCGGGGGCCGAAGTGAAAGCATCAAAGGGGTCGATGCCATCAGGGTACATGAACCCGTAGACGTTGGGATCAGTAAAGCGAGGGCCCAAAAAATCACAATGAGGGGCATTGGGATTGACATAGAGGTTGCGCTCCTCAAGCGTGTGTCACCCTCGGATTTCGTTATACGTATTTTGGTATACGTATACGTATCTCGGACCCGTATTCCGACTTGTCCTGATTGGCCAGCCTTGGGTTCTTGCATTAGCATGGGTTAGTTAGCATTTCATGGTTTGTGTGGTCTATTTTGGCTTTGGCATGCATCGGGTTCGGTTGGGTTCGACTTGGTTTGGTTCGGTTTGGGTTGATATGCAAACCCCTATCTACCCACATCCCTCATTTATTAACCCAACAACCCTTCTCTCTCCTCATTCATTTTTTATTTACTCCTCTTCTTCTTCCCCATCTTCTTTTCCATCGAACACCACAGTAGGCAAGTGCATCTTGCTTTCACTTGAGAACCCATGATTGATGGTTCCAATGGCTTCATATCCAGACAGTCGTGACCGTATAGCGAGGTGGGTTACACTTCAATATACGGAGCTGGCTGTGTCTGCCTCCGCTCTCCAGTATTCTGGTTCTGGGGTGTGACACGGTTTAAGTGGTGGCCCATGCAGGTCTTGTGAAATCAAGATATGTGAGGGTTTACCGAATAGATGTCTCAATTAGCACTCGTCCTTGATCTCTGCTCGTATACTCTAAATTCCTGAAATCTTGACCTGATCACATGCTTGTATCTTTGATCTGTCCTGGTCCTTCTTTATTGTTCCCTATGTCGTCTTCGTCAGCGTCATTGCTCCTGGTCCTGCCAATCAGTCGGAAGAAGCTCAATGAGTACCCCCGCAACAAGAGGATCAAGCTCAACACTCAGGAGCAGCTTTCCGAGTCATGCTTCCCGGAGGTCCAGAACCCCTAGTACAGCCAGTCCAGCCTGCAAGGCAGGATGATGAAGTCTTGGTTGGACTCATCAGGGAGTTGCTTGCATCACAGGATCGTCGGGGTGATGTCTTGCACCAGACAGTACAAGATGCTCTGAGCAGAGGTGGTCATCCAGGTAACAGTACGGCCAATAGCTTCAAGTGCTTGAACCCTCCCTTCTTCGATGGTAGCGAAGATGCTATTGCCGCAGACGCTTGGTTGCAGGACACTGAGGTTATTCTAGAAGCAGCCAGGACCCAAGAAGACGAGAAGGTGGCCGTGGTGCGCCTGCAGTTATTAGATCTAACCCGCAGCTGGTGGGCGGCGCAGGCTGTTGGATTAGTGGCACCTATTGCTTGGACAATATTCCGTAAGAGATTTCGGACCAAGTACTTTGACGCTGTAGTTCGGTATGATCTACAGACGAGGTTCACTAATTTGAAACAGATGGACAGGACGGTCGATGGATATGTGGCCGAGTTTTCCAGGCTTAGTCGGTTTGCTCCCACCTTGGTGGAGACCAAGTTCGACAGAGCTAGCGGTTCCAACAGGGACTCCACCTGAAGATTTTGCTGGCAGTAGAACAGTTTGAGCATCAGACTTTCGATGCAGTGTTGAGAGCAGCTAGGAGGCATGAGTATACCTCACAGAGGATTGTGGATCGGACCGAAAGTCGAAAGCGGTGTCACGGCCATATGAACCAGTCTTCAGTACCAGCCCCGACAGCCAGGGCCTTGACCATTGGAGCTCCGAGGTGGGCAATTTTTGTTACATCGACACAGCATTCGACCCCGGCATGTCTCCAACAGCAGCAGCATAAGCTGTCTTCCGCAATGAGTTGCACTCATTGTGGAAAGCCAGGGTACGTGTGTCAGAATGTCGCAGAGCACAGGGTTTGTGCTTGGTTTGTGGAGCACCGAACCACAGGATTAGGAACCGCCCGAATAGGGGAGTTCATCTTCCTCAACCATTTCTAGTCCCTCAGTTAGGGGGCCAGCCCCAGTACCAGTCTAGCAGCAGCAACAATACCCGTTTCTGAGGCCCTTGCCGCCTTAGGCCCAAGTATTTCAGCAGCAGAACCCCCAGTAGCATGCACAAGTCCAAGCTCAGATCCAGAACCACCAGAGAGGTTTCCAACAGAGGGGACCAGCACCAGAGGGCAAGGGCAAGTGATGGCTTTGGCAGTGGAGGAGAAGTTAGCATCAGGTGAGGTGGTGGCAGGTACTATTCTCGTCAACTCCTTTCCAACATCAGCGTTATTTGATTCGGGTGCATCGTATTCATTTATGTCTGTACGATTCGCGACACGGATAGGATTGGAGCCCGAGTCATTATCAGTAAGACTCAATATACTTACTGGTAACGGTCTTGTGGTAGTAGATAAAGTGTTTTCCTCGTGTCGAATTGTAGTTAGCGGTAGAGAGTTTTCTGCTAGGTTGATAGAATTCCCGATGGCCGATTATGATGTGGTCCTAGGGATGGATTGGTTGAGGGACCAGTATGCTAGAATAGATTGCCATATCGGCAAGATTATTTTTAGTATTCCTGGTGAGCCAGAGTTTTTATTTCTCCAAGGCAGAGTAGAACCATCTTCCCCAGCATTGCGGATGGCAGTAGCAGCAGCAGTTCAGTTTCCTAGAGTTGTAGAAGAGTTTCCTGACGTATTTCTCGAAGAACTTTCAGGTATGCCACCAGAGAGAGAGAGAGATCGAGTTCACCATTGATTTGATTCCCGGATCAGCACCAGTGTCAGAGAGAGTCTACCGGATGACACCGTCAGAATTGGAGATATTGTATAAGATGATTGAAGAACTCAGAACCAAGGAATTCATCCGTGCTAGTGGATCGCCTTGGGGAGCCCCGATGCTTCTTGTGAAAAAGAAGGATGATATGTCCAGATTATGTGTTGATTATCGTACATTGAACTCTGTAACAATCAAGAACAGGTACCCTTTACCAAGGATATATGACTTATTTGATCAGCTCAAGGGAGCGGCTGTATTCTTGAAGATTGACTTGCGATCACGGTACCATCAGATCAGAGTCAGAGAGAAGGACATCCCGAAGACAGCATTCAGATCGAGGTATAGACATTGGGAGTTCCTTGTTATGCTATTTGGAGTGACCAATGCGCTAGCTGTATTCATGGATCTCATGAATCATATCTTTATGCCCTATTTGGACCAGTTCGTGATAGTATTTATAGACGAAATCCTGGTCTACATCAAGAGTGAAGTAGAGCATGAGCAGCATCTCAGAGTTGTCCTCCAGATTCTTCGAGAACACCAGTTGTACGCGAAGTTCAGAAAGTACGAGTTTTGGTTGGATCGTATCTCCTACTTAGGTCACATCACCACCAGAGGTAGAGTAGAAGTGGATCCCCAGAAGATAGTGGCTATTGAGACGTGGCTGGTACCTAGCACAGTCGCAGAAGTTCGCAGTTTTCTTGGCTTTGCCAGCTACTACCGGCGATTTGTTTCAGACTTTGCACGAATTTCAGCACCTATGACCCAGCTGACCCGCAAGGATGTACAGTTTACTTGGATAGCAGAATGTCAGGATTCTTTTGAGAAGTTGTGAGGCTTGATGACGACA
The DNA here is from genome assembly GCA_029216955.1 of Iris pallida. Taxonomy (NCBI): domain Eukaryota; kingdom Viridiplantae; phylum Streptophyta; class Magnoliopsida; order Asparagales; family Iridaceae; genus Iris; species Iris pallida. The sequence goes on along the minus strand of JANAVB010020598.1, from coordinate 4,288,861 downwards.
CCCATTCTCACGCTTCCAGATGGAACCGGGGGATTCTCAGTGTATTGTGATGCTTCAGACAGGGGTTTAGGATGTGTTTTGATGCAGCATGGGAAGGTAATAGCTTATGTGTCACGTCAACTTCATGATCATGAGAGGAATTACCCGACCCACGACTTAGAGCTGGCAGCAGTAGTGTTTGCATTTAAGTTGTGGAGGCACTACTTGTTTGGAGATCGGGTGGGAATTTTCACCGACCACAAGAGCCTGAAGTATGTGTTCACTCAGAAGGATCTTAACATGCATCAGAGGAGATGGCTAGAGCTACTTGTGGATTATGACATCAATCTGCAGTATCATCCTGGAAAGGCCAACGTAGAAGCAGATGCATTGAGCATGAGAGCCGGAGTTTATTTTCTAATAGCACAGCCAGAGTTGTTAGCAGATCTTCAGAAGATGGGTATTGAAGTTGTCCTTCTTACCAATGTGGCATTGATGGCCAATATGCAAGTTCAGTCCAGTATAGTTGAGAGGATCAAGTTAGCTCAGTCAGTGGATTCTAAGCTTCAGCGGCTTAGGAAAGAATGTGTAGCAGGGCGAAGACCAGAATTATATATTTATAAAGATGGTACACTCCGACATGGGAGATGTCTTTGTGTACCTAGTGGTGATATCAGACAGGAGATCATGGCAGAGGCTCACAGTTCTCAGTATTCGATTCATCCGGGCGGTACGAAGATGTATCGTAATATCCGGCAGCATTTTTGGTGGAATGGCATGAAGAGGGAGATAGTCCGGTTTGTCTCTCGATGTTTAGTTTGCCAACATGTTAAAGCTGAACATCAGAGGCCGGCTGGACTACTTCAACCTTTACCGATCCCAGAATGGAAATGGGAGCACATTACCATAGATTTTTTAAGTGGGTTACCTAGATCCCCAGCTGGGAGAGATGCTATCTGGGCTATAGTTGACAGACTCACCAAGGTAGCTCATTTTTTTCCTTTCAGGATTGGTCAGTCGACGGATCAGCTTGCGAAGATGTACCTCAGGCAGATAGTCAGATTGCATGGAGTACCAGTCAGTATTGTATCCGACAGAGATTCAAGATTCACATCGCACTTTTGGCAGAGTTTTCAGAAATTTTTTGGGACTCGTCTCAAGTTCAGTTCAGCTTATCATTCGTAGACAGATGGTCAGTCAGAACGCACGATCCAGACTCTCGAAGATATATTTTGGTCATGTACACTCGATTTTGGTGGTTCGTGGGAAGATCACCTACATCTCGTAGAGTTCTCCTATAACAACAGTTTCCCGACCAGTATCCAGATGGCACCCTTTGAGGCCTTGTACGGCAGAAAGTGCAGGTCCCCGTTAGCATGGGATGATATAGGCGAGAGGCAGATGCTTGGTCCAAAGATGGTTACACGAACTATTAAAGTGGTCAGGCAAGTCAGGGATCATCTTCGAGTTGCACAAGATTGCCAGCGTCATTGGGCCGATTATTATCGACGTCCCCTTAAATTTTCTATCGGCGACCATGTATTCCTTAGGATCTCGCCTACCCGTGGCGTCATTCGTTTCAGCGTGCTGGGAAAGCTTAGTTCTAGGTATATAGGGCCGTTCGACATTTTGGAACGAGTAGGTGATGTATTCTATCGTCTCGCTCTTCTGTCGTCGCTATGTGAGGTGCATGATGTCTTCCATGTATCCCAATTGCGACGGTATATCCCGGACCTGAGTCATGTCCTTGATCATTCAGAATTTGTTGTTGGTGCCAACCTTTCGTATGAGGAGAGACCCGTATCCATATTGGACCGAAGAGAGAAGATACTCAAGAACAAGACTATCAAGTTAGTCCGTGTTGCTTGGGGTCATCACTCTTTGGGTGAGTCAACGTGGGAGCATGAGGATGACATCCAATCGCGATATCTCGACCTGTTTGACTCGTAAGGTATAATGTCTTCCTTATGCCTTATATTTTTTGCTTCCTTGCTTCCATGATTGATTGATTGATTGATTGCTTAGTTATGACTTGCCTGTCAATTGCTTAGTTATGACTTGCCTGTGACTAGTATAGCTTGCTCGACATCTCTAGCCTCTTGATTAGATTTCGAGGACGGAATTCTTTTAAGGTGGGTAGAGTTGTCACCCTCGAATTTCGTTATACGTATTTTGGTATACGTATATGTATCTCGGACCCATATTCTAACTTGTCCTGATTGGCTAGCCTTGGGTTCTTACATTGGCATGGGTTAGTTAGCATTTCATGGTTTGTGTGGTCTATTTTGGCTTTGGCATGCATCGAGTTCGGTTGGGTTCGGCTTGGTTTGGTTCGATTTGGGTTGATATGTAAACCCCTACCTACCACCATCCCTCATTTATTAACCCAACAACCCTTCTCTCTCCTCATTCATTTCTCATTTACTCCTCTTCTTCTTCCTCATCTTCTTCTCCACCGAACACCACAGTAGGCAAGTGCATCTTGCTTTCACTTGAGAACCTATGATTGATGGTTCCAATGTCTTCATAGCTTGTTTCTAAACTACTTTAGAACTTGGAAATATTCATTTTATGCATAAATTTTTGTAGATCTAGGTTTTAGCATTCTTTTATCCTCATAGTTTTGATCTACTAAATTGGCATGTCTTCGAAAACTAAGAGTTCCATGTAGTAGGCAAATCGATTTTTATGTAAGTTTGACTTTTGAATGGTTGGATTTCATCAAGTCTTGGCCGAGATAAGGATTCTTGGTTTCTTGAGTCCCATGGCTGCATGTCTCAGCCTTGGGGAGAAGGCGTAGTTCTTACGCACACGTTTTACATGTTCGCGTATTATTTTCCCTTACGCTCACGTTCTTACGTACCAGCGTAATATTTTCCCCTTTTACGCACATGTTCTCACGTGCCCGCGTAATCTGTTCTACGCAGAGCTGATCTGAGCTCTACGCAGAGGCTACTCTCGCTCACGTAGACACTCGCTCGAGTAGAGTCTCGCTCGCGTAGACTCTCGCTCGCATAGAGTCTCGCTCGCATAGAATCTCGCTCGCGTGCAGCCCTGCTCGCGTAGAGCTGCTTTTCTCTAGATCTTCCCTGTGTAAAGCTATTTTTATGCTCGGGGCCTCTTTGACCTAGCGTAATTTTGCATGCGTAGGGACTTAGAGCCCCTAGCGTACCCTGTGTCACGACCCGCACCCGCTTTTCGGATACGAAATGTGTCCAAGCCAGCCTACACCACAGAGTCGGCAGTAGAACGCTGTCAAGCCCGCAAGAAATAAATACTCAAACTATAACATTTGCTGCTCATTCACATTTCTAAATTTATTACAACAGTTACAATATTTATAATTAAAGAAAATACAAGGTTTTATAATTAATAAAATTAATACAACTGCTATCTATTTCTAGGTTTCTGTCTACAAGTACACCCGAATCTCCCAAGCTAAGTGAAGCCACAACTAACCTAAAAAATGTTGGTTCCCAGTCAGGAATGGAACAAGTACACAAACCGACGGTAATGCGAAAACACAATAGAATTAACAAGACATGAAAATAACATATGAGATATGAAAACTGGAAAGTACTGATGACATGACACGGTGGAGAAGAAAAAATAAATAAATAAAAGACATCTATCTATGTGGTGTGAAATATCCTTTTCGACATGTGAACGTCTAGGGGATAAATTCGGCACCCTGCACGTGTCGTGTGCAGCTGCTGTTCTCCACGAAAGACACGGGGGATAGTTCTGGGTAGTCCACATGTCTACTAAGATATTTCTCCTCCCGACTACTCCGTGTGACGAGCGTGTCAAAAAGAAGTAAGATATATGTATAGACATGAAATGGAAAGACTACTATGAATCGAAAGCAATCAGAAAGTGCACTTGCCTGAGGTCCTTAGCTGGAGAAACCGATAGTACAACCACATCAGATGAGTCACTAAAGTCAACACAAGCAAAAAGTCTTCAGATACTGAAATAAACATTACCAACATTCTTAAAATAGTCAAATTAGCTAGAATTGCCTGTCCTTAAGTCCAATTCTGGATACAGGGGCAAAACGATAATTTCGGGTCAAAACGGTGTCTGCCGTTGGACCCGCTTTGCACCGAAAAGAGTACCAGAGTCAACAGTCTCTAAAGTTGTCAAACTATATGTCAACAGGTCCGATTTTCTGATACGAACCCAACCGTATGTCCAAAGTTGGATTTCGGCGGACCGTGCACAAAATCGCCCGTTGAGTCGGACCGTAGGTCCCGCAAAACGGCGGTCCGATTCGACTGTCTCCGAACTGGACCAAACTTGGCATACAGGATCAAAAAAATGATACGGTCCTGTTGGCACAAGTTTTGTCTCGATCTGACGAGCGTGCACAAAGTAATTGAGAAGTTTGCACAAAGGCCGATACGAGAAATTTCGACGGATACGCATCAAATTCGTCGCGCACACGCGACCAATTTGAATTCCGTCAAAGCACACAAGTCCACAAAACCATTACACAGCTTTCGATACTTTCGGTTCGCGACCACGTCGCCCAGATTGGTGGGACGCACGTCGTGTGGATGAGTGTTATTGAAATTTTAGTTTTCGAAAACGGGTTTTTCCAGGATTTTGGAATCAATTATCTCTCCATATATTAGATGAAAAATAAATCTATAAGAAAGGTCTTGATCTCCTATAGGTTAGCTATAAATCTGTTCAAATAGATTGCTAGGTTTCTCGATAGGTCGATCGAATTTCATCTTCCAAGTTGGGGTCTTAGGCAAGTGATAGCTCGGTTTACAAACAGATTTTCGTCGACTTTCACATCGATTTTCTCTCGTATCTGGGTTGATTCCATACAAACTATCTAGATGAGTTCCAAGAGGGTTAAGTTGATGATGTACCTGCGAAGACGATGCACGAAATGGTGCAACGAGGTGACGGGAATCGCGCCACGAAGATAGGAGTTCGGGGCGATTGCTGCTGTCGTTGTTCTCGGCCTCAGGCCGTGCGCGGGCTGATCGACGGCGACCCTGGCCGGCCGGCGGTGGTCCTGCGGCGGCGCGTGCGCGCATGCAAGGGAGTGGCGATCCTGAGGCGTGGGTTCGACTTAGGGTTTCGTTCTTTATTTCTATCTCTCTCTCTCTGACTCTCGGCTGTCTCTCTCTTTCTCTCTCTCTCTCTCTCTCTCTATATATATATATATATATATATATATATATATATATATATATATATATATATATATATATATATATATATAAACTGGGCTGAGATTCCTAAGGGTTCGGGATGCATGGTTTGGAAATGTCGGCTGGCTTGTGGGCCTGGGGCTCGGGATGCCTGGTTTGCAGCTGCGCTCCAGGAGGCTCGGGTTGGGCTAAGTCCCTTGATTATACTCACTCTATTATAAATATATATATCTACACCCACATACATTTATATATTATATGCATATCTATATATATATATATATTAGTAAATTATGAATATATATATATATATATATATATATATTTTATATATATATATATATATATATATATATATATATATATATATATATATATATATATATATATATACTCAAATAAATTCTGCTAGCATCTATTCCTGTGTAGAATCTATTTAGATAAATATGACTATATATTTAATATTTATTTGGTCACAAAATACATATATCCCATATTAGTAAATAATTTTATATAAATAATAACCTCGATAATAATGGTAATAATAATACTACTAATAATAAAATAACAAAATCTAATAAATCATAATGGTGTATATACCATTACGTACAATCTAATAATCACCATTTAAATGAAATAAATAATAATACAATATTTTTAAATTTTCGAGATGGGGAGCTACAAATCTACCCACCTTAAAATAATTTCGTCATCGAAATTCTAACTTATACACATGTCTAAAATTCAAAAATAAAAGTAAAAGAATAAATCCACTATTACCACAATCTTCTCAAATTTAATTACTCAGGAATATTTATACCTCCTCCTAGCCATTCCGTAACTACGAATCATCGAGAACTTCTACCCACCTTTGGTCACACTACTCCCTCAAGGCTATGTCCCTAAACTTTATAATCATCCAACTTCTTGCTAAAACTGCTACCAATAGATTACCTACTGTATATTGCATCTACATCCTCTTTCATCTATCAAGCAACCCAAAATTTTTACAAGCAACAAATTTATACGAGTAGCCAAGAAATATTGGTAGGTTCTAATAAGCATGACCATTCGTCACTCTACAATAGGAAAGGCAGGAAGATAAGAAAAATAATCAAAAGCGAATATGAAGCTCCCAAAGCGGTAGAGGGTATCCAATGATGTAGACAGAAAGAAAGTTTATAAGCCCTTGACTTATTTGCTAGATTGTGCTACTCTAGTCCAGTCACTTGCTAAATCGAAGAACAATTGTTTCTTAGAGGGCTTGCAATTCACGCAATACGAAAATTTTGTCCTCAAAATTCTAAGTAAGGTTCCATAATAGGATGAAATTTGAGAAATCCAGATTGTGATCTCTCCCGTGGTTATCTAAACACACGAGCAAGGGGTACAAATGCAACACAAGATCGTATCGCGACTTTCCGGTAGAAGGACTAAGGGTTACGAATGACTTCACATTCTAAGAGGTGAGGACTACATAATAGATATAGGGATCTACTTCAAATAGTTCAGTTTTAGTCCAAATATGGTGGTATGCCTGGATGGATTGTAGTACTGGGTCCTAACGGGTTCCCTGATTGGACATCAGTCGTTGGTTGGATGAACATTGGATTTCAATCTATATGAATTGGACAAGATCCCAATGATAAAACTCTTCCTACTAGATTAGGGTATCCTAGAATAGGTTTCTATCCAAGGGGTTGAGCTAGTTGTTAGTCAGGTTGGTTAGCTCGGTCCACAAGCCCAAAATGTGCCTTTAGTGAATTTTGTGTTTAAGTAGCTCATGAGGCCTCAATTGGGTGGCACACTAGTGGCATGTGCGTAGTGGACTTCGAGTAGATCACAACCATATATTGGGTCGAAGGAATTGAGTCGAAGCTGAGGCTCTAATAGAAGTCGGGAATTTTACCGGTATTATGGTAAGGGTTATAGCTAGTCCTTTTTACTTGAAAGTCGTACCGTAAAAATAGATTACAAGGGGACATGTTTGAGTGGGACATGATATACCTAGATGAAGGTAGACTCGTCTAGATCTTGTATATGAAATTTGTCGGAAGGTAACAGCTGGTCTTGTGCTCCGAATATTAATGACACGGCCGGAGACACAAAATGACCTAACCGGAAAGTGGAAGTCCAGGGGCACTAACTATCATTCTAATGGAAATTATTCTAATCAATCGGTAATCCTCATATATCCTAAAATTTTAGGAGACTTACAGTCTACCCACCTTAGAAGCTAGGATATGGTTTTAAGAGTAATGAGGTTAGAAGGATTCTAAAGTCCGAATATTGTACCTCGACTCTGGTCAATGAAGAACAAGGCACAGCGTAATGGGATACGGTAGATATAAGTCAAGCCAAGGATCGTTCCTCAAATTCAGATGGCTAGGTTCCAATAGTAGCTTGAAGGTCGAGAGGAGAACGAGTAACTTAAGGCAAGGTTCCTGTCACAGGGCTGGCCGATGGTAATTATACTTGTGTGTACAACTATCATAGCCATGGGAAATACTCTGTATCTATCTATCAATTACGAGCTTTCGTCTTTCCAATCAGTGAAAGACAAAACAATAAAATTTTTAAGAGAGATGTCACTGAATACAATTACGTGCTTCAAAGGTGAATGCATAATTCAAGAGGAATTGTCAAAGCAATGACGGATGAGATCCTAGAGGCATCTACATTCCAATCCACGTAGGATAATTAGACGAAGAGCGAACCAAATGCATCATGGTTGATCAGACCGTAATACAATGACTCTGATTAGACAATATGTTAGCGGGCGTCCCCAATAAACATATGTCTTGAATCAAGCTCGATAAAAGAGTAAGCTTACAAAAACTAGGCTGTAATAGCAGCATTGGTCAAGATAGTCAAAATACAAGTATGCAAAATTTTTGGAAGGAGGAAATAAGTAGTTCGGGTTTTGAGAGAATCAAAACCTTACCTGGCGTTCTTGCTTATATAGTCTTCCTATAATCTTCCTATCTATAAGACCTTGGTCGACTAATGGGTTATGGACTTCTGAGTTCTATTTTCTAAGTAAACATATTAGTGTCAGTCAATTACCTCGTCAATAGATCACAAGGACTACGAAATGCTAGGTTGGGAGACATGCTACTCAACTTACAGAACTTATACTAGTATTGGTTTTGGATCTTAGGGTCATACAGGGCTGTCCCTATCCTCTATAGTATCCTAAACTTGTAATCACGTCTAAAATTATTCTACCGAGAATTATGCCTCGCCCATATACTATGGCTGTGGTGTAGTGCCCCGTCCCGCTCAGTCAATTGGAGGAATCGAAACGCCGACGGCGTTCGGACTTAGCCTTGCAACGGCTACTCGGAGATATCGTTCGGTCGAGGCGACCGCTCGCTTAGGTGGGCTAGTTTCGGTAAACTCGCCTCATCTTTACCTTCACATAATAAATCGCATGGAGTAAAGACTTATACGGGACATAATGTATGGACTTCGCCTTCCGAAGCATCCGCTGGCTCGAGACATGTATTGAGAGATGAGAGAGAGCTCACTACCAAAATACAGTAAATTAGCGACGGAACATTAGCGACGGATATTATCCATCGATGATAGCGACGGCTTTGTGGCAACTAGCCGACGAAGTACCGACGACTAGCCGTTACATTTTTATTTTATTTTTAGGGGGATAAAAGGTTGCTCATCCGTCGCTAGGGCGTCAGAGATATAGCGACGAATATTTCTCCGTCGCTATGCAGTAGATTATTTGGCAAAAATTGTGGGGAGAATTGGCGAAACAGTTTTTCGACTACGTAGCGATGGATATTCCGTCGGCAAGTATCAAAAAGAGCGACTAACGGTCGACGGATAAAATCTGTCGCGAGTCCGTCGCTAAATATACGTTCCAGACTTAAATTGAAACGACGGGGGAAACTTTTCAAATCCCCCCCAAATTCACTCTCTTTCCTCTCTCTCTCTCTCTCTCCCGCGGCTTCGGTGATCGGCGTTGGCATCCTCTCCTCTCTCTCTCCCGAAGGTAATCCCCTCTCTCTCTCTCTCTCGCACGGTATCGTAGGGGCAGCGGGGGCGGCGGGCTAGGGACGGAGGCGTCGGGGGCTGGACGGCGGGGGGCGGCGGTGGACGAGGGGTTGTGGGTGGCGGGGCTGCGGGGGACGGCGGGCTTGGGGTGGGGGCGTCGGGGGCTGGGCGGCGGGCTTGGGGCGGCGGGCTTTGGTCGGGGGCTGGGCGGCGGGCTTGGAGCGGGGGCGTCGGGGGCTGGGCGGCGGGCTTGAGGGCGTCGGGGCTGGACGACGGGGGCTAGGTTGCGGGGGGCTTTGCTTCTCAAATTCATCTGAGTTTATATATTGGCTAAATAATGTGTTATCCATATTGGGTGTTATCCATTAGTTTGGTGGTGTTTGGATTAGTAAATATGAATATAGAGTTTGGGTTCATGGTGTATATGTTCGCTGTGTCAAGGACAGTACGAGTTCTTCATCTGCCTTCTTTGTTAAGAATATCCTTGGGACATTCGCTTCACCAAAGTCACTGAATAAGTGAAGTTTTTCCTAAAAAACCGACCCTTAGAGTGTATCAGTTGTGTGCTTCTATATAGATGTATATATCTATACATCTAACTATGATATACATTTGTGTATGTGTGCTTTAGAGAGTGAGGAATGAAGGCAGGCCTACCATGCCTATTAGCATGCCGGACGGCTTGGGGTATAATGTGTGAGTGTAGGCATGGTAGGAAATATAGGTAATGCTAGTGTAACTAGACTAAGGTAGTGCTTGCTAGATAGTAAGGACACTCTAGTATCCTAACCAAGTTAATTTTAGCCTAGATATTTAGGATATAGCTCCCATATCCTAGAAGTGGACTCTTGCAATTTAGAAATAGATAGATTGACTCAGTTTGATTAATTGACCTATAATGACTCTAAAACTTGATTTGCTTCTGCAAGCATACAACACCACAAAAATATTTACTGACTCGTCAAGTTGAACCGTGTATAACATGCTCGACGCTTAAGAGGAATCATTTTGACTTAGTGGACTATCAAAGAATCGGTATCGGACTATCGGTATCGGTATCGAACTATCGGACTATCGGTATCGGTATCGAACTATCGGTATCGCTAGCGGACTATCAGACTATCGGTATCGGTATCGAACTATCGGTATCGCACTATCGGTATCGAACTATCAGTATCGGCATCGCACTATCGGTATCGGTATCGAACTATCGGTATCGAACTATTAGTAACAACTGTACTTAGATTTTTCTCTTCTCGAGCTAGAATACCAGCGGATCCACCAGTTACATGATTATATACTAATTCTGTTTAGTTTGTCTTACTATACAGATTTTCACATCCAATCTGTGATGGATCGTTATTTCGTTGATCGTACATGGATGTACAAATGACAACACGAGAGCAGAATAGGTGTGAGTGACGATTTTCAGGCAGGCGTGGAAGTGTTTCTTAAGTATGCCATGAGCAAAGCTCAGTTTATGGACGGTAACAAAATCAAGTGTCCATGTCGTAATTGTCGTAATAGACGTTACGAACAAGTGGTGAGTGTAAGAGATCATTTGACCCGTAAGGGTTTTGTACGTGATTACGGCCTGTGATCATCGCAAGGTGAACTATATGCGGAAAGACAGGTTGCGAATACTGCTACTTATGCTTTTGATGATAATGCTGCAGTGGATTTTGTCGTCGATGACGACGAATGCTCTGTTGATTATGGAGACATGCAGAACCTTGTACGAGATATGGTGTACGACGCGGCAGGGCCTAATTTTGATCCGGAGGATCCTAATTCCGAGACGAAGGAGTTCTATGATATATTTTAGGATGCTGAAACTTTTTTATATCCTGGTTGTGAGCCACATTTCGTACTGTCAGTGACGATGCGGTTGTTGAACATAAAGTCCAATTTTAAGTTGTCACAAACTTGCTATGATCGGATTACACAACTAATGAAGGAGGTGTTACCGAAGGAATCAAAAGAGCTTCCAAAAAACTTCTACAAGTCGAAGATGATGGTCCGACAACTGGGACTGGGGTACGACAAGATAGATTGTTGTCGCAACGGATGCATGTTATACTACAAGGAGAACGAAGATATAGAAAGTTACAACTTCTGTAATACGGATCGTTACAAGCCAGTTAGGGGAAAAGAAAAGTCAACTAGAAAATAACGTCCTTACAAGTATATGCATTACTTGTCGATCACGAAGCGCTTGTAGAGGATGTATATGTCTCAGAATACAGCAGAACACATGACGTAGCACAACGAAGAACGCACAAAGGATGATGGAGAATTGTCACATCCTTCGGATGGAGAGGCGTGAAAATATTTCGATTTTTGCCATCCAAATTTTGCTGCAGAGCCTATAAATATAAGCATGGGGCTATGTTCTGATGGCTTCGCCCCTTTCGGGCAGTCGGGATCTCAATACTCCTGCTGGCCGGTCATTCTGACCCCTTACAATCTGCCACCATGGATGTGTATGAAGACTCCTTATATGTTCTTGACAGCTATCATACCGAGTCCCAAATATTGAGGCAGAAGAAGAAGAAGAAGAAGAAGAAGAAGAGGAAAAAGAATAAGGCGAATTTGATGGGGATGAGGATACAGATGAAATCGACGATGAAGATAAGGATGGGGATGAGGAGGAGGATGAGGATGATAATCAAGACGAGGCCGAGGATGAGAACGAAGACGATGATTAGGTTAAATATTGTTGTATATTAAAAACACTTCCAATTACGTGAATTAATGTTTTTTTGTTCGATTATTTACTTATTGCAGATGGCACTCCTAGTCTTTTTCGTCGCAGCGGCACTCGTCTCCCTACTGGTGGTATATATATTTTAGTTTAGAATTTTATATTTATTTACACTTTTATATTGTTAATTATGTTTATGGGTTCTATTTACAGGGCATGATGGCTAGGGCTGAAAATCGAACGAACGAGCTTGAACAAACTGTGTTCGAACTCGGTTCGACTAAAGTATCGAACGAGCTTTATTCGAGCCGAGCTTAAGATCGAGCTCAAAAATGGTGTTTGAACTCGGTTTGATTATAGGCTCGAAACGATCGAGCTCGACTCGATTTAGTTCTCGAGCTCGGACGACCCTGAGTCGAGCTCGAGCCGGGACCGAACAAAAGCCACATTAAACTTGTTGTACGGTTACTCTCAAGTCTTAAAATTTTTTTTTGTTAAATTAATTATGCTTTTTACATCACAAATTTACCATCATATAAATAACAAAAAAGAGAGTAAATTTTCTAAGACAAAATTTATCAACATCCATAAAAATATGTAGCATATATTACAAAAAGCCATAATATTAGAATCCGAGCCGAGTTCGAGCCAGTTCGCGGACGAGATCGAGTCGAACAACCTACGGTCGAACTCGGTTCGAACACCACTTCGAACAAAAAAAAAATCGACCGAACTCGGTATCGACCTGCCCACGAACGAGCTTCGAACCGAGCTTGGCCCGAGCCGAACGCGAGCCGAACACAAACTGTTTGAATCGTTTTACAGCCCTAATGATGGCTGGCCGTGGTCGTGGTGCTGGTGGTGGTTGTGGTGCTGGTGCTAGCGGTGGTGGTGGTCGTGGTCGTGGTCGTAATGGTGTTGGTGGTCGTGGTCGCATTCAATCTTCCCGGAATGTGACCCCATTCAGCGAGCCCGACAAGGAGAGTACCCCGGGCACAGACGCATCCCGCCGTCGATCGACTATTTCATCGAGGCATGAGTCTGGATCTGCTAGCGGATCCGTTCCGCTATCGGACCCACCAGCGGACCCACCAGCGGATCCACCAGTGGATCCCCTAGTTACTGCATAGTGGGCCCCGGAGTACCCCCATACTCGGTTCCATCCGGTTACTGGAGAGTACATGTGCGGACCCGCGGATCCTCCGACGGCACCAGAGAGGCCGAGAGGCGAGTTCCGACGAGAGCTATGGCCCGCGGGGACTTCGTAAGTAAATTTAAGATAATTTATTAAATTTCTTTTATTTATTCAAGTTAATAATCCAGTCATTTCTTCTTTGTAGGTTTTTTTCGTTTAATGCTGCCAGGGCTCTTAGAGAAATTATCAGGGCTAACTTCTATGGTGCCTACCTCAACTTTTCGTCGGTGCCCCCAAACTTGAAGTACGTCTGGCTCGACGAGTTGAGGGTATATATCTATATCTTCTGGTTAATTATTAGTTGCTCTTTAATCAACCATTTTTTAAATTACGTGATCATTGAATTTGTATGTTAGACGACGTACTGGTGGCCCCCCAATCGCGAGGACGCGATCCGCAGGACCTAGAGAAGCGCTGCCTCGAAGAAGATACAGGATATGATTCATGACTTGAAAATGGGGCATACGAGACCGAATTGGATCCGGCAGGAGTATTATGAGGACCTCTTAGATATGATGAATACTCCTGCTTACAAGAAGAAATCGGAGAAGGCGAAGGCGAACTGACAGGCCGCGGGACTTCATACTGGTGGATCAAGGCCCCATGCAGCGACGCTTGCAGATCTGGTGAGATACCGTAAATTTATTTCACTATCGAATTTGGTATTATTAATATACGGAGTTAATTAAGTTCTACGAAAATTTCGTATGCAGGCCCAACGGGCGGTGAAGGAGAAAAGGGCACCAGAATCGGTCACCATGCACGATGTATTCCAGCATACGCACAAAAAATGGAAGGACGAGAGCTTCGTCGACGAGAGGGCCAAGGAGACTGATGTAAGTACTTATATTTATGAGATTTACGTTAGAATTAAAAGTATTCGGACTATAACTTAGGTAAACTTAGGATTCACACTTAACTTAGTGAAATATAGGATTTATATTACAACTTAGGTAAATCTTATAATATAAACACATTCATTTGATAGGCTACGTATCGTGAGGCCCTTAGTCGGGCTCAGTTAACTGACACCGAGGATGTCGGTGAAACGACGCCCGCCCGGACGCCCTCTTCTTTGGCCGCTCGCAACGACTTGTTCGTAGATACCGTCGACGGCTTTAAGAAAGGGCTCCTGTACGGAGTCGGCTCCCTAGGGCTGTTGCACATGGTGACTCAGAGATTTCCACCGACACCGCCTCCTCCCGCGGCCCCGGCAGACGATGATGTTAGGTCGCAGCTTACGCAGCTACACGAGGCGGTGTCGTCCTTGCGGGAGCAATTTGCCACGTACTTTTTGCCTCCGTCTACTGCTGCCGGTCCGTCTACTGCTGGTGTCGGTCCGTCTTCTACTGGTGTCGGTCCATCGACTGCTGGTGTCGGTCCTTCTTCCGTGGGTCATCTTTCTTTCAATCCTGCTGCCCCTCTGGTACCGTCTTCGACTGTGACGGCACTCCTGGATCTCATGTTGCCAGAGCAGCTATGTCGACTTCCGAGCAGTGTCTACGACGACTTGCCGCCGTATATAGTGGAGGAGTATATTCGTCGGTCGCAGCAGGGATTACCACCACCGGGCAATCGAACTCCATCTTCTCCTTAAAATATTATAATTAAGAAAATTTGGAATATTTGTGGGAATTTTAGATTATTTGTGCTATGATCGGATTATAACGACGGATATTAGGTTACTCTTCAGGATAATTGATGTCTATTTTATATTAATTTGGTTTGGTCTATGTAATTCTTGGATAATTGGTGTGCATTAAATTCATATGTGCATATTTGGTCAATGTGATTCTTGGATAATTGGTGTGCATTATATATTTGGTCTACGTGATTATTGGATAATTGGTGTGCATTATATATTGGTTTGGTTTATGCATATTTTTGTGAACAGGGAAAGTGCTGCAATTTTTTTTTTCAAAAAATCTTAGTTAGCGACGGACTAGTGACCGGTTAGCGACGGATATTTCCAGTTTCTGACTACTTTTCGATGGCATGTGCGTCGCTAATTGGAGATTTGAAACTATTTCCAGGTAGCGACGGGTGTTCGACGGAATATCCGTCAGCAAGGTACTGGTGGTATATATTTCGACGGAATAGCGACGAGAAATCCGTCGTCCATGCGACGGATAATCAGCCACTAATCAGTCGCTCTCTCGACGGCATAGCGACGGAAAATCTGTCGACAAGGTTCTGGAAATGCTTGACATTTCCAGAACCATGGCGACGGATAATAAGCCACTAATCAGTTGCTCTGTCGACGGCGTAGTGACGATTTATCTGTCGCCAAGGTTCTGGAAATGTCAAGCATTTCCAGAACATGGTCGACGGATAATCCGTTAGTATTTCGTCGCTAATTCGTCCTTTGTTAGCGACGGTGATCGACGGACTAGCGATGGAACGATACCCTCTGATACACTGTTACGACGGTTTACCGACGGACTATCCGTCGCTAGCGTCTACACAGTTAAGTATTTAATACTTGAAATGGACGAAAGCCCGTCGGAAAGTCATCGCTAATGCATCGTATTGTGAAGACGAAAAGCCGTCGCTATTCCGTCGCTAGTTGACTACTTAGCGACGGACCGTTATTAGCGACGAGCTGATTGCCGACGGATTATTTTGGCCAAGATCCGTCAGTGATCGGTCGCTAATACTGATTGCCGACGGATGGGCGACGGATGTGGCCGTCGCTAAATGGACATATTTTGGTAGTGGCTGAGTGACTTGTAATGTGAGCTTGAGTGAGTTGAGAGACTTGTAATCTTGGCCTTGCGCCCCATTGTAATCTATGTTTCAATATCAATAAAAGAGCTTCTTTTGAATAACTTGTATTTTTTCTAAATTTCTGCTGCTATTATTCAATGTCTCTGCTTGGGACTTCTGTGCGACGACCCCGTCGCAGCCGCTGAAATCGGCCGTTACGTCCTTGGACTATCGATTGAATTCTTTAACTTCGTTGTTTCCGCAAACTCTGAATCGTTGCTTCCGTAAAGTTGATATCGTTGATGCGCTCTCTCTCAAATGTCCCACGGGATGTCCATAGAATAAGTCTAACTATTTTGCAAAACATAGGAGAACAGTTTTTGACAAATCAAAAAAGATAGTTCGCATAAGCACGGTTGGCTAAGGTGGGCTGGGCATATACACCAAGGATTGTGTCGACCTTAGCAAAGTCGAGTGCGGGATTCGTAATGTTTCGAGCTAGAATGAGTTAAATTCGATTGAGTAAAGTGAGATGACTATCAATAGTGGTGCTATCGAACTACGATATCGTCGGTGCGATATAGATGAGCGTGCTTGGAAAATCGAAGAATGGTTCGAACGAGATTCGACAACGCCCAGCCCTCACCGAAAAATCGGCGTGGAACGCTGCAGATTTTCTACTCTAACAGTTTATATATATATATATATCAAAACCTGTCGAGAATATGGTCAACTCCGAACGGAGGACAAGCAATGAATATATATGAGTACTCAATCACAACTCTAAGATAATAAAGTAAAGACTGAAAGATAAAGACAACAAGATGATAATAAAATAATAACCTGTCAAGTCCAACACAAGAATATATACAAGTCCAAGTCTCTAATATAGTCCATAATAAAAACAGTCTCAAAAGTAGCTGGAGACAAAGTCCAGTATAAAAGACCTACTCTAACTAAGCAAGTGGTAAGGTCTCGTCAGGCAGAGCTAAGCCCTGCTGGACCAAAGTCTCCAAGTCTGCACCCACTACGTCATCCGGACCGTAGTAGGTACAATAATCTCCCTCGTCAGCATATGTAATATTTTCAACATATCCTGTCAGGATGGAACGAGTACAATCTACTAACAACAGTTCACAAGATATGACAAAAGCTATAAGACTGTAAATAGAGAGTATATACAAGAAAATCATGGAATGTACATGTGAGTATCATGGCAAGGTAAGCTGTAAAACTAGAGCTAGAACAAGGCAAGTAAACTGATCATGGCATGTACAAGAATCAAGAATCGTATCTCTAGGTGTGTGAGTACTAGCTACAATATGTGGCCGGCTTGGGTCTGCACAAGGTCTACTGATCAGCCAATCCCACGTGGAGTGTAGGATTGGTAGCATTCAAGGTCTACAAGAATAAACAAGGTGGATAATGACCATACATCTATACTAGTACTCTCCGTCCCCGACTGGTAGAGTGGATCCAAGCAAGACACGTTATGACACGGGATTCTACGAGAAGGAAGCAAGTCTCCTCGAGAATCGGTGTCCATATACTGCACAAGAACTACAAGGGGGCTTGCACAAGATATACCAAGATAACGAGGAATAACATCTCATGTCGGGATCCATGAATACCAATCTGTGTGACCAATGTGTCGAGAACAAGCATATCCACACTAATTACATGAATTATAACAATCATTATAAATTGAAAAAGTGTCAGAGAATGTACTCGCCTGTAATATGATATGGTATGTCAACTGGAGCAAATGTAGCATCTCGATGACCTATAGAGAACAAGACGTATCAGTACTATGTTTAGGAAGTAAAATCAATCAATTTGAATCCTATTAAGTCATTCTAGGTCAAGACGCGTCAAACTAGGCTGTACGAGGTCAACCTAAGTCATATTAAGTCTAGCTAGGTCATACTGGGTCAATGCAAGTCAAACGGAATTAATCTAGGTCGATTTGAGCCAACGGTTGACTTTACCCAATTTAGTCCCAAATTTCTTTAAACTTGTGTAGTTGACCACAGTTGACCAGAGTTGACTGGTTGACCAAAAGTCAACTGTTGACTCAAATTGACCTAGATTAATTCCGTTTGACTTGTATTGACCCAGTATGACCTAGCTAGACCTAATATGACTTAGGTTGACCTCGTACAGCCTAGTTTGGTGTGTCTTGACCTAGAATGACTTAAATAGGGTTTAAATTGATTTGATTTTACTTCCTAAACATAGTATTGATACGTCTTGTTCTCTATAGGTCCTCGAGACGCTGCATTTGCTCCAGTAGACATATCATATCATATTACAGGCGAGTACATTCTCTGACACTTTTCCAATTTATAATGATTGTTATGATTCATGTAATTAGTGTGGATATGCTTGTTCTCGACACATTGGTCACACGGATTGGTGTTCATGGATCCCGATATGAGATGTTATTCCTCGTTATCTTGGTATATCTTGTGCAGGCCCCTTGTAGTTCTTCTGCAGTATATAGACACCGATTCTCGAGGAGACTTGCTCCTTTCTCGTAGAATCCCGTGTCGTAACGTGTCTTGCTTGGATCCACTCTACCAGTCGGGGACGGGGAGTACTAGTGTAGATGTGTGGTCACTATCCACCTTGTTTATTCTTGTAGACCTTGAATGCTACCAATCCTACACTCCACGTAGGATTGGCTGATCAGTAGACCTTGTGCAGACCCAAGCCGGCCACATATTATAGCTAGTACTCACACACCTAGAGATATGATTCTTGATTCTTGTACATGCCATGATCAGTTTACTTGCCTTGTTCTAGCTCTAGTTTTACAGCTTACCTTGCCATGATACTCACATGTACATTCCATGATTTTCTTGTATATACTCTCTATTTACAGTCTTATAGCTTTTGTCATATCTTGTGAACTGTTGTTAGTAGATTGTACTCGTTCCATCCTGACAGGATATGTTGAAAATATTACAGATGCAGATGAGGGAGACTACTGCACCTACTACGGTCCGGATGACGTAGTGGGTATAGAGTTGGAGACTTTGGCCCAGCAGGGCTTAGCTCCGCCTGGCGAGACCTTACCCCTTGCTTAGTTAGAGTAGGTCTTTTGTACTGGACTTTGTCTCCAGCTACTTTTGAGACTGTTATTATTATGGACTGTATTAGAGACTTGGACTTGTATATATTCTTGTGTTGGACTTGACATGTTATTATTTTATTATCGTCTTGTTGTCTTTATCTTTCAGTCTTTACTTTGCTATCTTAGAGTTGTGATTGAGTACTTATATATATTCACTGCTTGTCTAAAACATGTCACGACCCGCACCCGCTAAAAGGGCACGTGACGCGACAACGCCCAGCCCTCACCAAAAAATCGGCGTGGAACGCTGTAGATTTTCTACTCTAACAGTTTATATATATATATCAAAACCTGTCGAGAATATGGTCAACTCCGAACGGAGGACAAGCAATGAATATATATGAGTACTCAATCACAACTCTAAGATAACAAAGTAAAGACTGAAAGATAAAGACAACAAGACGATAATAAAATAATAACCTGTCAAGTCCAACACAAGAATATATACAAGTCCAAGTCTCTAATACAGTCCATAATAAAAACAGTCTCAAAAGTAGCTGGAGACAAAGTCCAGCTAGTGTGTGGGACCCACTAGGGTCCAGGCTACCCGGGTCTCCAATTTGAGTCCGAATTGGATAAAATCCAAACCAACCCAAATAAATCCCAAAAAATCACATAAAATCAAATAAAATTCCTAAAAATTATAAAACTTGAAAAATGATGAAAATACCCCTAATTCGAAAACTGGGGGTGACACTATCGGAGGAGGGAGGGAATTTTGTGGAAAAGGGCACGTGACGCGACAACGCCCAGCCCTCACCGAAAAATCGGCGTAGAACGCTGTAGATTTTCTACTCTAACAGTTTATATATATATATCAAAACCTGTCGAGAATATGGTTAACTCCGAACGGAGGACAAGCAATGAATATATATGAGTACTCAATCACAACTCTAAGATAACAAAGTAAAGACTGAAAGATAAAGACAACAAGACGATAATAAAATAATAACCTGTCAAGTCCAACACAAGAATATATACAAGTCCAAGTCTCTAATACAGTCCATAATAAAAACAGTCTCAAAAGTAGCTGGAGACAAAGTCCAGTATAAAAGACCTACTCTAACTAAGCAAGTGGTAAGGTCTCGTCAGGCGGAGCTAAGCCCTGCTGGACCAAAGTCTCCAAGTCTACGCCCACTACGTCATCCGGACCATAGTAGGTACAATAATCTCCCTCGTCAGCATCTGTAATATTTTCAACATATCCTGGCAGGATGGAACGAGTACAATCTACTAACAACAGTTCACAAGATATGACAAAAGCTATAAGACTGTAAATAGAGAGTATATACAAGAAAATCATAGAATGTACATGTGAGTATCATGGCAAGGTAAGCTGTAAAACTAGAGCTAGAACAAGGCAAGTAAACTGATCATGGCATATACAAGAATCAAGAATCATATCTCTAGGTGTGTGAGTACTAGCTATAATATGTGGCCGGCTTGGGTCTGCACAAGGTCTACTGATCAGGCAATCCCACGTGGAGTGTAGGATTGGTAGCATTCAAGGTCTACAAGAATAAACAAGGTGGATAATGACCCCACATCTACACTAGTACTCCCCGTCTCCGACTGGTAGAGTGGATCCAAGCAAGACACGTTATAATACGGGATTCTACGAGAAGGGAGCAAGTCTCCTCGAGAATCGGTGTCCATATACTGCACAAGAACTACAAGGGGGCTTGCACAAGATATACCAAGATAACAAAGAATAACATCTCATGTCAGGATCCATGAATACCAATCCGTGTGACCAATGTGTCGAAAACAAGCATATCCACACTAATTACATGAATCATAACAATCATTGTAAATTGGAACAGTGTCAGAGAATGTACTCACCTGTAATATGATATGGTATGTCAACTGGAGCAAATGCAGCGTCTCGAGGACCTATAGAGAACAAGACGTATCAATACTATGTTTAGGAAGTAAAATCAATCAATTTGAATCCTATTAAGTCATTCTAGGTCAAGATGCGTCAAACTAGACTGTACGAGGTCAACCTAAGTCATATTAGGTCTAGCTAGGTCATACTGGGTCAATGCAAGTCAAACGGAATTAATCTAGGTCGATTTGAGCCAACGGTTGACTTTACCCAATTTAGTCCCAAATTCCTTTAAACTTGTGTAGTTGACCACGGTTGACCAGAGTTGACTGGTTGACCAAAAGTCAACTGTTGACTCAAATTGACCTAGATTAATTCCGTTTGACTTGCATTGACCCAGTATGACCTAGCTAGACCTAATATGACTTAGGTTGACCTCGTACAGTCTAGTTTGGTGTGTCTTAACCTAGAATGACTTAAATATGGTTTAAATTGATTTGATTTTACTTTCTAAACATAGTATTGATACATCTTGTTCTCTATAGGTCCTCGAGACGCTGTATTTGCTCCAGTAGACATATAATATCATATTACAGACGAGTACATTCTCTGACACTTTTCTAATTTATAATGATTGTTATGATTTATGTAATTAGTGTGGATATGCTTGTTCTCGACACATTGGTCACACAGATTGGTGTTCATGGATCCCGACATGAGATGTTATTCTTCGTTATCTTGGTATATCTTGTGCAAGCCCCTTGTAGTTCTTCTGCAGTATATAGACATCGATTCTCGAGGAGACTTGCTCCCTTCTCGTAGAATCCCGTGTTGTAACGTATCTTGCTTGGATCCACTCTACCAGTCGGGGACGGGGAGTACTAGTGTAGATGTGTGGTTATTATCCACCTTGTTTATTCTTGTAGACCTTGAATGCTACCAATCCTACACTCCACGTAGGATTGGCTGATCAGTAGACCTTGTGCAGACCCAAGCCGGCCACATATTGTAGCTAGTACTCACACACCTAGAGATATAATTCTTGATTCTTGTACATGCCATGATCAGTTTACTTGCCTTGTTCTAGCTCTAGTTTTACAGCTTACCTTGCCATGATACTCATATGTACATTCCATGATTTTCTTATATATACTCTCTATTTACAGTCTTATAGCTTTTGTCATATCTTGTGAACTGTTGTTAGTAGATTGTACTTGTTCCATCCTGACAGGATATATTAAAAATATTACAGATGCAGATGAGGGAGAATACTGCACCTACTACGGTCCGGATGACGTATTGGGTATAGAGTTGGAGACTTTGGTCCAGCAGGGCTTAGCTCCGCCTGGCGAGACCTTACCCCTTTCTTAGTTAGAGTAGGTCTTTTGTACTGGACTTTGTCTCCAGCTACTTTTGAGACTGTTATTATTATGGACTGTATTAGAAACTTGGACTTGTATATATTCTTGTGTTGGACTTGACAGGTTATTATTTTATTATCGTCTTGTTGTCTTTATCTTTCAGTCTTTACTTTGTTATCTTAGAGTTGTGATTGAGTACTTATATATATTCACTGCTTGTCTGCACAAGGTCTACTGAGCAGCCAATCCTACTTATGATGGAATGTGCACGGGATTGAGGATTGTGCGAAGTATGAAATGCGAGAATGATTGAGTAGGTGAAATCGAATCGAGGAAAAGTTAAGACGTAGCAAACGGATGACTTGATCGAAGAAAATTGATACGGATCGTATACGAAAAGTTAGCACGACAGGTAGATAGCGTGCATGAAAAGTTTGATTTTAAAGTTTGATATTGCTTGATGGTTTGAGTTAGCAAAAATGATACAAATTGAAGAAATACGTTGGTCGATGACTTAAGGTAAACGGATGAACAATACGTGAAATTGGTTCGAGGAAATTGATGTTGTGAATGTTTCGAGGGATAATGATCAAACTTGAATTTGAATATCGAGGGGATTATCCAGTCGGACGATAGCATCATTCGCACGACTCGAAATTGGTTGCAAAGGAAGATCGTCAGGTTACGCATATCATCAATGGTATTGAGGCGTATCAAAGATCGATATACGATAACTCGGGGGTACTCTGACTCGGCGAATGACGATCGTGCAAGTGTTATTGTTCGGTTGGATGCTATTCTAAGGATTTTGATCGAGATGAATGTTGGATGAAAATGAAAGTGTCTTGATGGTTACGCGGATAACCACAGCATCGACATTCTTGTCTTGTACGAGCGCAACTCTAGCCTCGCACATGCGTCGCGTCAGATTTGAGGCGATTGTTCTGCCTGAGCGCTGACATGGTGATATATGTCGCGGGAATGATCGAACTCAAAAAATCAGGACGCGACAACTTTGATTGTCTCGACTTGTCGGTTTGATGCGAAGGATAATTTGAGGATGTCTAGACTTGCGATTGATGAATGAAACTTGAGGATTGAGTATGTCCAATTCGCGCATCGAAAATGAATTAGTCTAGACGCAAAACAAGAGTTACGTCCCGATAAGGATAATTATCCTGCGGGAGCATGCATGGTGATTCATGCCCACCGTAGATAATCTTATTCGCGTGAGATCGGGGCACAAAATATTGTTAAGCTACACGACCTCATGATCAATTATGTGAATCGGAATAGATGACTTAGGAAATATGGAATGTAAAATTTTGGTTAGCGATGAATTGTGTCATAGCGTGCTTGAATTGAGAAGGATTGATAGGCGAACTATATCGAACGTATTTGTAGGAATAGACTATACAAGATGACCTATTGAATGAGCGATTTTGATACGTCGTAAAATTGGTTGAATGTGAGTTGTCGTAGGATGGCTTTGCTGAATGACTCAGACCCCGTGCGACGAATGTTGGGATGTGCATAGGGAATCGATGCTCGATGTTTAGAAATCGGAGTGATTCGAGCTTGGGTAGAAAATCCCGTACCATCGATTTGGTTTGACCTTAGGATGGGGTCAGTGTTGATATCGTTGTTTGGGAACTATGATTCCAATACTGACGGAAAGACGTAGCCTAGCGGTTAGGCAGACGTTCCAGTACGGAGCGATAGGAATTGTGGAGGCACCACTCGCGAGTATCGGTTGACATGCATGTATATCAGGGATGCCCGAATATGTGCACGATCCGACTCGAGTGGTGACGGTGGATTCTCTATCATGAGGCTTGGCTAAAATGTATGTATTTTGGGGACGTCTAGAATATGTGCACGATCCAACTAAGTAATACGTTGAATCAAGTGAGACTTGAGGAACGGGAAAGTGTCGAGGATTTTGAGATCATAAGTTTTGAAGAAAGGATTGAGGGTAGCACGAGCGTGGCTCGGATTTAAGAAATGTATAGGAGAAAGGTGTGCGAGAAACATAGGATGTTGAATAAGTGATAAGTCGATAAGTGTACTCAGTTAGTTTCGAAGACGAAACTTTTTCTGAGTGGTGTATGATGTAGTGCCCCGTCCCGCTCAGTCAATCGGAGGAATCGAAATGCCGACGACGTTCGGACTTAGCATTGCAATGGCTACTCGGAGACATCGCTCGGTCGAGATGACCGCTCGCTCAGGTGGGGTAGTTTCGGTGAACTCGTCTCATCTTTTCCTTCACATAATAAATCGCATGGAGTAAAGACTTATACGGGACATAATGTATGGACGTCGCCTTCCGAAGCATCCGCTGGCTCGAGACATGTATTGAGAGATGAGAGAGAGCTGAGTGACTTGTAATGTGAGCTTGAGTGAGTTGAGAGACTTGTAATCTTGGCCTTGCGCCCCATTGTAATCTATGTTTCAATATAAATAAAAGAGCTTCTTTTGAATAACTTGTGTTTGTTCTAAATTTCTGCTGCTATTATTCAATGTCTCTGCTTGGGACTTCTGTGCGACGACCCCGTCGCAGCCGCTGAAATCGGCCGTTATGGAACCCGCCTTTTACGAGCACAATCTAGGCTCGTGCGGTATCACGCCTTAGCGAGGACGATCGCTCCTACAGGAGCGGGGCGTGACATGTGGCAACCCTTGGTTCCGTGATTCAGAGGTGATATGCTATCAGGCACTCTACCTTATATTGACACAAGAGTATCTAAGATCTAAAGAGGTCAACTAGGACATAGTTTTAGCAATGTTCCATAAACTACAATTCTTCGAAATAATTTCAATTCTATGGGTTATACCTTGCCAGTGCGCTGCTGGCTGCAGTGAACCCATACTCTCCGCTCTCAGGTAATTGGCGACAATGCGCTGCTGTCTAGTCATCGCAGTTGGTAAAATGCTCCAATTCCTAAGAACGTCAAAGAGCCGCTAGGGATTCAATTTAGTTGACTATGGTGGAAAGCGTAAACACCTGCATGTAAGTCTCAATCCTTAAAGTAAAAGGTTGACCGGAAGAAATAACTGACGACAAGGAAAATAAGAACATCCTAACATTTATCTCATATATATTTCAAATGGTTGAGAGAAAAACTTTGAATCAATCTACCTCGAGATTCATACAGGAATAACAGAATCAGAAATTATAAACTAACTCCTTACAGCAAAAGAGAATTTAAAATAGACAATTCTAACTTATGACATAAGATTTATATCTAATACAATAAAAGATAATTAAACAGTTTATCAAAATTAACGCCTTAATTCTAGGCAAGTCTAACATACCAAGCGAATAGTATATCCACATTGGATCATATTATCATATCAAAAGTAATAGTGTACCTATAGGGATCTAGCAAGCTATCTAAATTGTATGGCCTATCTAATAACCTTAACTACCTAACGGTCAATTTGAACAAGGGACTCCTAGTCCTAATTATCCTCCTAAATTATTTTAATCCTAATTATGAATGAGCATTTTCTGGGCGCATGCTCGTAATGGTATGACTAACTTAAGTACCATCACGAGTTCGTAATCTTTTGCGAAAACTAATTTGCATGGACCACCACAAAAACTTGTCACGATCCGCACCCGTTTTTCGGATACGAAACGTGTCCAAGCCAGCCTACGCCGCAGATTCGGCGGTAGAACGCTGTCAAGCCCGCAAGAAATAAATGCTCAAACTATAACATTTGCTGTTCATTCACATTTCTAAATTTATTACAACAGTTACAATATTTATAATTAAAGAAAATACAAAGTTTTGCAATTAATGAAATTAATATAACTGCTATCTATTTCTAGGTTTCTGTCTACAAGTACACCCGAATCTCCCAAGCTAAGTGAAGCCACAGCTAACCTGAAAAATATTGGTTTCCAGTCAGGAATGGAACAAGTACACAAACCGACGGCAATACGAAAACACAATAGAATTAACAAGACATGAAAATAACATATGAGATATGAAAACTGAAAAGTACTGATGACATGGCATGGTGGAGAAGAAAAGGAAAAATAAATAAAAGACATCTACCTATGTGGTGTGAAATATCCTTTTCGAAATGTGAACGGCTATGGGGTAAATCCGGTACCCTGCACGTGTCGTGTGCAGCTGCTATTCTCCACGAAAGACACGGGGGATAGTTCTGGGTAGTCCACATGTCTACTAAGATATTTTCCCTCCCGACTACTCTGTGTGACGAGCGTGTCAAAAAGCAGCAAGATATATGTATAGACATGAAATGGAAAGACTACTATGAATCGAAAGCAATCAGAAAGTGCACTTGTCTGAGGTCCTTAGCTGGAGAAACCGATAGTACAACCACATCAGATGAGTCACTAAAGTCAACACATGTAAAAAGTCTCCAGATGCTGAAATAAACATTACCAACATTCTTAGAATAGTCAAATTCGCTAGGATTATCTGTCCTTAAGTCCAATTTTGGACACAGAGGAAAAACGGTAATTTTGGGTCAAAACGGTATCCGCCGTTGGACCCGCTTTGTACCGAAAAGCGTGCCAGAGTCAACGGTCTCTAAAGTCATCAAACTATATGTCAACAGGTCTGGTTTTTTAATACGAACCCAACCGTATGTCCAAAGTTGGATTTCGGCGGGCCGTGCACAAAATCGTCCGTTGAGTCGGACCGTGGGGTCCGTAAAACGGCGGTCCGATTCGACTGTCTCAGAACTGGACCAAACTTGGCATACAGGACCAGAAAACGATACGGTCATGTTGGCGCAAGTTTCGTCTCGATCTGACGAGCGTGTACAAAGTAATTGAGAAGATTGCACAGAGGTCGATACGGGGAATTTCGACGGATACGCATCAAATTCGTCGCGCACACGCGACCAATTTGAATTCCGTCAAAACCCACACGTCTACGAAACCATTACACAGCTTTCGATGCTTTTGGTTCGCGACCACGTCGCCCGGATTGGCGGGACGCATGTCGTGTGGATGAGTTTTATTGAATTTTCAGTTTTCGAAAACGGGTTTTTCCAGGATTTTGGAATCAATTATCTCTCCGTATATTAGATAAAAAATAAATCTACAAGAAAGGTCTTGATCTCCTATAGGTTAGCTATAAATCTGTTCAAATCGATTACTAGGTTTCTCGATAGGTCGATCGAATTTCATCTTCCAAGTTGGGGTCTTAGGCTAGTGGTAGCTCGGTTTACAAACAGATTTTTATCGACTTTTACGTCGATTTACTCTCGTATCTGGGTTGATTCCATACAAACTATCTAGATGAGTTCCAAGAGGGTTAAGTTGACGATGTACCTGCGAAGATGATGTACAAAACGGTGCAACGAGGTGACGGAAATCGCGCCACGAAGATAGAAGTTCGGGGCGATTGCTGCTGTCGTTGTTCTCGGCCTCAGGCCGCGCGCGGGCGGATCGACGGCGACCCTGGCCGGCCGGTGGTGGTCCTGCGGCGGCGCGCGCGCGCACGCAAGGAGGGGCGATCCTGAGGCGTGGGTTCGACTTAGGGTTTCGTTCTTTATTTCTATCGATCTCTCTCTGACTCCTCTCTCTCTCTCTATATATATATATATATATATATATAATATATAATATATATATATATATATATATATATATATAAATATATATATATATATATATATATATATATGATATATATAAACTGGGCTGAGATTCCTAAGGGGTTCGGGATGCATGGTTTGGAAATGTCGGCTAGCTTGTGGGCCTGGGGCTCAGGATGCCTGGTTTGCAGCTGCGCTCCAGGAGGCTCGGATTGGGCTAAGTCCCTTGATTATACTCACTCTATTATAAATATATATATCTACACCCACATACATTTATATATTATATGCATATATATATATATATATATATATATATATATATATATATATATATATATATATATATATATACATATATATATATACATATATATATATATATATATATATATATATATATATATATATATATATATATATATATAAGGTCGAATCCTCCCCCCCGCAGTGGTGCTTCCAACTTAGGAAGCGCGGGTTGGCCACATAAGGATACCAAAAAAAAAATATATATATATATATATATACTCAAATAAATTTCGCTAGCATCTATTCCTGTGTAGAATCTATTTAGGTAAATATGACTATATATTTAATATTTATTTGGTAACGAAATACATATATCCCATATTAGTAAATAATTTTATATAAATAATAACCTCGATAATAATGGTAATAATAATACTACTAAAAATAAAATAACAAAATTCAATAAATCATAATGGTGTATATACCATTATGTACAATCTAATAATCACCATTTAAATGAAATAAATAATAATAAAATATTTCTAAATTTTCGGGATGGGGAGCTACACCCTGTTTTCCCTTTTATATTCTTACGCCTTTTGTCATGAACTTGAAAATCACGAATTGATTAACATGAATGGAATAATAATTGTACACGGTATGGTATAACAAGTATGCTGACATGACATGACATGACATGTTATGACAAGTAAGCATGATGGATCTATTGAATGTTGTTGCGATGGCTAACATGACATGACAAGAATGAATGACCTGGACACCGTGGACAATTGTGTTTGTACAAATGAACCAGTACTGTCTTGAATCATGTCTAAGGCATGGATCCCTGAGTACCACGGTCAGGGGTACCTACTTAAGCTGACTAAGGCTAATAACTAGAATAATCCAGTAGTCATAATGAGATTTCCCAGCTACAGGCAATTCCGTTATCTGGGCGCCCCATCATGGGATTTGTAGCCTGCCATCGAGTAGGGCACATTTCCAGCACACTGTCATGTGTTGCACCCTTTAAGCTATTTAAGAATACATACGTTTCTTGGACGATGTACCCACATGAACTCAACCCCTAATTGCGTCCGGATAGCCTGGATGGTCTGCAGGACTTGTGGTTGTGGAACAATCTCATTGCATCTTGCCAGTAACTAGGCCTGTGATAACCCTAGTTAGTTAAAGTATCAAGCCGTAATTATTACTTGGCCGTGAATGATGGATGGAGTCTAACCAGTCTATGTCTTGTCTGGTTCCAGTATTTGGCTACTTCAGAACATGATTGCTTATGCTTACCTTACCAATAACTGATCGGAATAATTTCTTATTTTCTTGACATTTATTGTCCTATTTAGATTCCATGTCTCATTTATCTTCTTATTTTATGTTCTGATATGTTGGATTTTGTTCTTAAGTGAAGCCTCCTTTGTGGCACTTGCTCTTTCTAGGATCTGACCCAGCTGGTTTTGTGTGGCCAGATACCGGAGCAGCTCCAGAGGATCTTCCTACCTTTCAGCCAGATGGTGACCACCAGGCGTAACCCTGGCAACGAGTGGGTTATATTTTGCTCTCCCACTCTATTGTAAAAATATTTGGTTGAGATGTTTAGCCGACGAGCACGTGTTACCTCGATTGCACTTCACTTACTGTCTGCCTACGGGCTGTAGCATGGTTGACAAATCCTTGGGTTGATCTTGTATGACTGAAACTCTTCTATTCCTCACATTTTGTATGACTAGTTTTATGATCATCCAAATATGTAATGTATGTGACGCCTTACTATTGTATATTTGGTGCTCTGACATCTTGTAATTGCTATTACTTGCTTGAGATTGAGACAATAGGCTTGTTCATGACTACCATAAGAGACTGATGGCTTGTAGTTAAATCCTCATGTATCTAGACAGCCGTAACCATATAGCGAGGTGAGTTGCACTTCAATATACGGAGCTGGCTGTGTCTGCCCCTGCTCTCCAGTATTCTGGTTATGGGGCGTGACAGCATGCGCTGAAGGTAGTAAGCCTGATCCATGAAGCCATGGTGAATGAGGGTACCAAGGCCCCGAGTGTTGGCCTGAACATGCTCCTGGGTGGAGAGAGTGAGAGCGTCGAATTTTCGGTCGATGTAGCGACGGATATCCGGAGTGAGATATGAGGCATACGGAGAGGTAGGAGCAGCAGCAACAGCAGGAGTAGCCCAGCCACGAGGCTTGGATTTGGCAAGAATAGAAGGACGAGGCTCGCCGCTGGGACAGTTGGTCAAGTCGACGCAGTGGGCCTCGAGAATCATGGTGATGTACATGCCAAAAAGAAGAGATCGATGGGGAGATTCAACGATCAGCATCATGGTGAAGATAATAGATTTTGCTAGAGAGAAGGGCTGCTTGGCCACGAGGTAGTACATGGCGATCATCTCCTCAGTAGTGATGTTGTCCATGTCCCCAAACTTCGGAGTAAGAGTATGACAGAGGATTCGATGGAAGTCGTGGAATAAAGGACTGAGATCTTTGTCCTCCGATCGTTGAATAAGAGACCCGCTGCAGATGTTAAAAAGAAGCTCCTCGTAACTCATGTCAGGGGAGAAGTTGATGTGGTCGATAGTGCTTGGAAGAGAGCGGTAGGAGAAGCGCTCCTGGAGAGCGAGAATGCTGGTCCGGGAGGATGCAATGACTGTAATCTTGACCCCACCAACCCAGGTCTCAAACTCCGGACCATTCTTGGCGGGAACCAGGTTACAATAGAACATCCGCACGACGTTGAGGTAGTAGTCCCCTTGCCGTTCAAGAAGTTTGTCAATGCTGGAGAAGCGAAAGTACTCCCGATGATCTTTGAAGTTAATCCACGAGATGGGCTTCCCAGAGCACACAGGAGCCTTGTGCTAGAAATTAAACCACTTGCGAGAGTGAGAGGCAGACTTGAAACGACGGGGTTGTGGCCTTGAGTGGGAGGAGGACAGAAGAGTGCTATGGAAGGAGGCTGAGCGGAGGAGGAACTGCCATCGTGGCGGGGGCGCTTGCTTTGAGAGGCCATAGAGGATGAGAGGAATAATAAGGAGATGAAGGAGGGGTGAGGGAAGAAAAGAGTGAAGAAGAGAGAGATAAATAGAGAGGAAGGGGTGTGGGGTTAATGAAGAGTTACGATAAAGAGTTATGACCTTTTAAAAAGGAGGGAATGGATAAGGAGGAGAGGAAGAGGCAATGGCTGCTTCGGATTCTGCGCCTGTGCGCCGAAAGCGAAAAATCTGCCAAAAAATGGCAGTTTTCCGACGAAATTTTTTGGATATATTAAAGTCGCAATAAATATGGGTATGCGAGGAGTCACATCGGGAATATATGTGCAGTAGTGACGTTTCGAAAAAGGCGCACGCATTAATTCAAAAAATCCGACGGATTTTAGCAAAAATTCGACGGATAATCCAGTGGAGGAAAATGAAAAGCTGCTGGAATTGTTCGGATTATCCGTCGGATTTTACCGAAAATTCGTCGAATAATCCGAAAAACACAGATGACGAATTTAAAAGGAGAGATCAAGGAGGCCAATTTCTTGACAAATGAAAGTGAACCGATCTTCAGGAAGAGGCTTGGTAAAAATGTCAGCAAGTTGATGGGTGGTGTTAATAAACTCGAGACACATGTCTCTTTTGAGTTGATGATCACGAAGGAAGTGGTGTCTAATCTCGATGTGTTTGGTGCGAGAGTGACAAATAGGATTTTTGTGAGATTAATGGAGCTAGTATTGTCACATTTGATAGAAATGCATTTTGAAGAAATACCATAATCTACTAGTGTTTGTGTCATCCAAAGAATTTGAGCACAACAAGACCCCGCCGCTATATATTCGACCTCGGTTGTGGAAAGATCGACGGAGTTTTGTTTCTTGCTAAACCATGATACCAAGGATTTTTTTAAGAAATGACATGTGACGCTAGTACTTTTTCGGTCAATCTTGCATCCGACAAAATCCACATCCGGGTAGCCAATGAGCTCAAAGGATATAGATTTTAGGTACCAAAGGCCCATGTTAATGGTGCCATTGAGATACCGAAAAATGCGCTTAACGGCACATAAGTGAGATTCTTTTGGGTTTGCTTTGTATCGTGCACAAAGATAAATACTAAACGTAATATCAGGACGGCTAGCAGTTAAATAGAGCAAGCTACCGATCATACCTCGATACTTACGAATGTCGACCGAGATACCTTCTTCATCATGATCAAGTTTCGTCGTTATTGCCTTAGGAGTTCTCATTGATTTTGATGAGTCAAGTTCGAAGCGTTTGAGGAGATCCTTGGTATACTTTGCTTGATTGATGAAGGTACCTTTGGGACCTTGCCTGATTTGGAGACCCAAGAAAAAAATAATTCTTCCATCATGCTCATCTCAAATTCGTCGTGCATTACTTTGGCAAATTATATGCATAGCATATTGTTAGTGGAACAAAAAATGATATCATCAATGTAAGTTTGAACTAACAAAAGAGTACCGCTAAGAGATTTAATAAAGAGTGTAGTGTCAACTTTACCCTTAGAAAAGTTGTGAGAAATAAGGAATGAACTAAGGCGCTCATACCATGCACGAGGAGCTTGTTTGAGGCCATAAAGGGCTTTGTGTAATTTGAAAACATGATGAGGAAATTTGAAATCTTCAAAGCCAGGAGGTTGCTTAACATAAACTTCCTCCTTAATAATACTGTTTAGAAAAGCACTTTTAACATCCATTTGAAAGAGTTAGAAATCATTAAAGCAAGCGAAAGCACAAAACATGCGAATGGATTCAAGACGAGCAACCGGAGCATAGGTTTCATCGTAGTCAATGCCTTCCTCTTGGTTATAGCTTTGAGCAAGCAATCAGGCTTTGTTACGAGTGACAATCCCATCTTCGTTAAGTTTATTACAAAATACCCACTTTGTTCCAATAATGGGGTGGTTGAGAGGTTTAGGGACAAGTTCCCAAACCTTGTTTCGCTTAAATTGATTTAGCTCTTCTTGCATTTCTATCATCCAAAATTCATCATTAGAGGCATCATTAAAAGTTTTGGGCTCTATTTGCGAAATAAAAGCCACATTTGTACATAGATCACGAGTGGAGGATCTAGTGCTAACACGTGAAGAAGGGTCACCAATGATAAGCTCCTTGGGATGATGTGGGATGAATCTCCATTCTTTTGGAAGGTCCTCTTGAGGAATTTCTAGTGGTGGAGAAACTTCGATTGGAGGTGTCACTATTTCATTTTAGATGAAGAGGGACAAGAGTCTCCAATAGAAGTGTTTTTCAAGCCAAAATAGATGTCATCAACAACATCGGATGAGGAGGATGTAGAAGAGTTAAGTTCATCAAAAGAGACATTAATAGACTCTTCGACAAGAAGACTTCTTTTATTAAAAACACAAAAACCTTTACTATGTATTGAATATCCAAGGAAAATACCTTCATAGGCTTTTTCTTCAAATTTGCCTAGGTTATCTTTGGTATTCAAAATAAAACATTTGCATCCAAAAACTTTAAAATATTCAATAGAGGGAATTTTTCAAACCAAAGCTCATATGGAGTCTTCTTAGAAATAGGTCTAATCAAGTCCCTATTTATAACATGATATGACGTGTTAACGGCTTCCGCCCAAAAATATTGGGAGAGCTTATAATGGTTTAACATGACCCTAGCCATATCACCAAGGGTTCGATTCTTTCTTTCCACAACACCATTTTGTTGTAGAGTGCGAGGGCAAGCAAAATCATGACCAAAACCATTATTTTCACAAAATCTTTTGAAATCGACATTGTCAAATTCTCCTCCATGATCACTCCTAATTTTGTTTATTGTAAAGCCTTTCTTATTTTGAACACTTTTGCAAAAAGTAACAAATTCATGAAAAGTATCACTCTTATTTGCAAGAAAAATAACCCAAGTAAATCTTGAAAAATTATCAATCAAAACGAAAGCATAAAGTTTTTCTCCAAGACTAGATACTCTACTAGGACCGAATAAATCCATATGAATGAGTTGGAGAGGTCTAGTAGTACTTACAGAGTTGATGGATTTGAAGGATGATTTGGTCAACTTACTTTTATCACATTCTTCACATACCATGTCCTTTTTGAAGGAGATACTTGGAAGCCCTCTTGCAAGCTTCTTGGTGGCAAGACGGGAGATGGTATCCATGTTAGCATGCACAAGTCTCATGTGCCATCGCCAACTTTCATCGTTCTTTGCAACTAAGAACCTGTCATTGTTAGTGCCTTCAATAAGATAAAGGACATAGATATTATTTTCTCTAATACCTTCATACACCATAGATTCACTAGTGCTATCAGTGATGAAGCATTTGTGTTTCACAAAATTAATATCATAACCATTATTCATAAGATGACTGATACTAAGAAGGTTATGCTTGAGATTTGTAACAAGACAAACATTTTTAATACAATGATAAGGAGGTGATCCAATATTACCATTTTCTATGATGTGGCCTTTTATATTGTTACCAAAAGAAACGTGGCCTTCCTTCTTCATCGATAGCGTTGCAAAAAGTGAAACATCACCGGTCATGTTCCATGAGCAACCGCTATCGAGGATCCACTTGCTTCTAGCATGCGAGGGAGGGTTCACCTATAACAAAAGTTGAAGATGAAGACTTTGGTACCCAAGAGTGTTTGGGTCCTTGATTGTTAGTCTTAGGAACCCACTTAAAAATTTTTATGTCAACATGTTTCCTCATTTGACAATAATGAGAAGTGTGTCCAAGTAGACCACAATAGTTGCACACCATAGGTGACATAGATTTAGAGGGGAAAGAGTGAGTATCATGAACAAGTGGTGCTCTACTGTGAGGAGCTCTAACATGAGTGTTATGGTGATGATAATAAAAGGCATGATGCGATGTGTTCTTCTTTACAAAAGGTCCCTTTCTTGTATTAGGAAAGGATCTATGTGCGGTGTTCTTGTTCGTGTAAGAAATGTGATTAGTGTTGTGAGGTGTGTAGGTGTGTCTTGTGCGAACCGTGTTCTTATCAGCAAGTTTCTTGCCATGCTCAAGAAATTCATTATATTTAATAGAAGTGTCATACTCTCTTTGATTAGCAGCAAGTGTTTTGTGTATGGCAAAATCATAAACATCTCTGAGGGATTGAATTTCAACGTCCTTTTTCTTAATGACGTCCTCAGATTCTACTAGCTTCAGTCTTAAGGACTCAATATCATCAGTGTTAGAGGCAGAATTTTTTTCTTTTACATCAATGATGATGTTAGAGAGTCTCTCTACTTCTTGTTTGTATGCCTCAATCTCTTTTAGAGATTTCTTGTACTTATTTCTTACACCTTTGTGTTCCTCGTGTAATTCAAGAATAGCATTTTCCAAATCATCATAAGAAAGAGTGTTTAAGGAGAGATCATCGAGTACCTCATCGGTTGCCATGAGACAAACATTTGTATGGTGTTTGCATTATTTGTCGTTGTCCGAGTCACTAGCGTCACTTTCACACCAAATACTGGTGTTGGCAAATTTTGTGGAGGATGAACTTCCTTTGTTGGACTTCTCGTATTTGTTCGAATCCTTTCTTATCATAGGACAATCTTTCTTGATGTGTCCGGTTCTCCTGCATTGGTAGCAAGCAGGCTCTTCATCATTGTCACGTCTGAATCGGTTGGTTTTGTTGAACTTGAGGAACTTTCGGGAATGCTTAGCGGTGAGAGCTATTTCTTCATCATCATCCGATTCGTCATCACCGGAGCTATCCTTTGCGTGAGATTTTGTAACCTTGAGGGCAAGGGACTTCTCCTTTTCTTTTGCCTTCTCCTTCTCCTTTTCTTGCATGGAGGATTCCTCTTGATCTTTCATGTCAAGTTTATGCGTCATAAGCTTCCCCATAAGGGTCTCAAGGTTCATCATTGTCAAGTCATTCCCTTCAATGATGGCGGTAGCTCTTGGATTCCATCCTTTGTTCAGTCCTCTAAGAATTTTTTCGATCTTTTCATGAATGGGGTATTCCTTACCATGAGAAGAAAGAGGGTTAATGATATCACCAAAACGAGTGAACATACAAGTAATAGACTCATCGTGTTTCATTTTAAAAGATTCATACTCTTGTGTGAGTCTGCTAATCTTAGATTCCTTTACTTGTGATGTTCCCTCGTGAGCGACTTCTAGCAATTTTCAAATATCATGAGAAGACTTGCAAGTGGAGATTCTATTGAATTCATTGCTATCGAGATCGCAGTAGAGAGCGTTCATAGCCTTAGCATCTCAACTAGCAAGCTTCTTGGCATTCTCGGTGAGTTTATCCTTAAGGGTTTCAGAAGCAACATCCTCAATAACTACGGAAGAGGTAGGGAGACCATTTATCACACAATCCCATAAATCAAAATCTATGGACTTCAGATAAATGCTCATCCTAATTTTCCAGTAGTTATAGTTGGTTCCATCAAATAAAGGAGGTCTATTTGTGGAGTGTCACTCATTGTGAAATGAGTTTGTGCCAGGATTAGTGGCCATGGATCACTCTCAGGGTGTGAGTCCAAATCAAGAGAACAAAGCTCTGATACCAATTGTAGAACCCTAGAGGGGGGTGAATAGTGTGATAAAAATAATTACTAACAATTAAAAGCTATTTTAATGAAAGTAAATGAGAGAGAATATCAAACACTCGATGTATCCTGGTATCCTCCCAAGGGGCACTCCAGTCCCGGAACTCTATCCGGCTTTAATCCACTATTTGAGTAAATAGTAACACACGAGCTTGGATCCGAAGAACTTGCCAACTTCAACACGAGTTTGGATCCGAAGAACTCGCCAACTTCTTACACACGAGTTTTCTTACGAAAGCTTGCCAACTTCAAACCGAGAAGAAAAATGAAAAAGGGCTTATGATTTTTTTTCACAATAGAAGACCTACAACACATGAATACTCTATCACTTTTTGATTTGATGACAAATGATGGCTTGAGAGTAATGGTGAAGCTTTCTTGGTGGTTGGAAATTTAAATCTTTGAAAGGATAAGTTTTTATGAAGAGAGAGGAATCCTTTTTATACAAATCCAAAGTCATAAAGTGCATTCAGCCGTCAACCGAATTATCCGTCGGATTTCAGCAAAAATCCGTCGGATTATCCGTTCAACTACAACGGCTAGAAATCGAGCCGTTGGATGCATTAAATGCAGTTGTCAGATGCCGTTAGATTTGAAATTAAAATATGCCAGCAAGACAAGCGGATTATCCGTCGGATTTCAGCGAAAATTCGACGGATTATCCGAACTTAGTGCTCACAAAGCTGCTGGATTTGATCGGATTATCCGTCGGATTTCAGCAGAAGTCTGGCGGATTATCCGAACTTTGTGCTCACAAGCTTGCTGGAAATGATCAGATTTCCGCGGACATCCGTCGGATGATCCGAACTATTGCTCACAGACTTGCTGTTTTTAATCGGATGATCCGGCGGATTGGACCGAAAATCTGTCAGATTTTCCCTCTTTATAAAAATGAATTTCACCATTACAATAAAATTTGTCATCTAACGAAAGTGCGTACACAGTCTCCTAGACACTTACAGACTCTTGAGAAGATACGGTACAGATCTGAGTATATGGCTTTTCGCGTCGTCTTCTGAATGTCTTTAAGAAATGTCCTTAACGGAGTAAGAGAGGACTTTTCTCCATTGTCTTTGATAGGCGTCATGGAATATGTATAGAGATGAACTTTCTTCTAATCTTGTCTTTTTAATAGGTACCTGTGGAAGATATAGACTAAAGACGTACAAGGGTTAATTCAGAGCAATATATCAAGATCAATGTGCCAACAAATAGTGCTAAATATTCGCAATCGTTCAATGGTTTCTTTGGTTTTGAAACACCCTTTTATCCATTGTTTATTTTGGTTTTCTTCATGTATGGATGAGATTGATCGGTTTGAGTTCTGAACTATTGACATGGCGTACTCGATGGTCACGATTAATTCATCCCTTCTATATATATACCCCTTTTATATATATCCTTAAATTACTTGTTAACTTAGCATTATGGTTTGAAATTCATTTTAAATAGCATAGTATACTTCGATGGGTCCATTATATTGGGTTTCCTCTTCGGAGTCGTATCATCTGGCCATTACCACGTGGCTCGGTTGTCACGACCCGCACCCTAGAGTAAGGGCACGAGACGTGGGTACGTCCAGCCTACGCCACAGTGTCGGCGGTAGAACGTTGTCATAGGTCACAACATCTAGCAATAATATACTAAACAGTTTATACTCCCCGAATGGGGGTGACATAGCAGTAAATAACTCAATCACAACTAAGGAAGAAGAAAGCACGATATGATATAGTACTCAAGGAAAACAGATGATAAAGTAGTCTAAGATAACATCCTAGCAATATCCAGAGTACAACTCAGCTACAGGATATGAAAGAACATATACAACTCAAAATCTCTGAGCAGAAGTAAAGTCTAGCTAAACAGTCTCAAGACAACATAAAATAAGATAAGGCCTAACTAAGCTAATCTAGGCAATGGGGGGAATGTCCTCAGCTAGAGCTGGGTCCTCCTGAGAGTCCAGCTCACAAGTGTCGTCTAGGGCTGCCCCGTAGAAGGTATCCACACAGGCCTCCTCCTCGTCCTCTGTAATATTTTCAACAGGTCCAGTCAGGACAGGAGCGAGCACAATACATCTCAACATGTAAAACCCCTATTTTTTAGATTTATTTAAAAAGTCTTCAAAATGAATTTGCGCAATTTATGGGTTTATTATTATTATTAAATAATGTCTAAAAATTGTATAATTTTTCTGTACCCAGATAAGGGGTGCAGTGTATGTCCGCCAAATCATCATGGAATTATTTTATTATTATTATTATTTTTATATTTTATTGTTAGTGTATTCTTAGGAATTAATTCAATATCTACTTTTAGTTATTTATTAACATTGATTGTAATATCAAGTAAATTTATAAATATGTACATGTGTTTAATTATATTAGATATTTGGTATGATAATATTTTAAATTGTGACTTGGATTTAAATAGATTTTTGAGGTATATATATATATATATATATATATATATATATATATATATATATATATATATATATATATATATATATATATATATATATATAAACAAATATATGTTTTATAATAATAAAAAAAAGATATATGCTGACGTCATGCTGACGTCAGCACTGATTCAAACAGCAGCCCGAGCTGGGTGTTCCCATACCCTCCTCTGCGTAAAGCCAAAAAAAAAGAAATAAAAAGGGAGACTTGGAACAGTGCGTCCTTCCTCTCCTTCCAGGA
This sequence comes from Iris pallida, assembly GCA_029216955.1. NCBI lineage: Eukaryota > Viridiplantae > Streptophyta > Magnoliopsida > Asparagales > Iridaceae > Iris > Iris pallida. The sequence goes on along the minus strand of JANAVB010020598.1, from coordinate 4,249,649 downwards.
TAGAACCTGACCCCCTGTACTCAACGAACAGGAAAAAAAAAAACACCTTCACTATTTTTGTTATGCTGTGTGTCTGTGTTTACAGTGTGTGTGAAGTGCAGTGTTCGAACCATCGACAGTTTCGCTTACTGTTCTATATTTTATCTTGGATAGAAAGAGCAACAGTTCAGGGTGCACTTCTCAGAGCTTCCTCTTCACGTCCTTCACCTTCTCGGGATCCTTTACGACGTCCCGAGAAAGTGAAGGCCGTAAAAATGAAGCTCTCAGAAGTACACCCTGAACTGTTGCTCTTTCTATCCAAGATAAAACATACAACAGTAATCGAAACTGTCGATGGTTCCGAACACTGTATTTCACATTCACTGTAAAAACAGACACACATCATCACAAAAATACACATTATATTTTTTAAAAATTTGGGCAGCACCTCCTTTGTATATCAGATCATCGCTTATAACCCAGCGTAGGTATATTCGTCATCCCCGTCGCAGATAAATGGCAAAACAAGTCTACAACCAATAAAAGTTTACAATCAATAAAAGTCTACAAACAATAAAAGTCTAACAAGCAATACAACCAATAAAAGACGATGGAGCAATATCATCACCCAATACAACTAATAAAAGTCTCGCAAGCAGAGAAAGAAGTATCTCAACCAATACAAGTCAACCACAAATAAGAGTCTCACAAACAGAGAAACAAGTGTATCAACAACAAATAATAAAAAAGACATCACAAAGGACCCCGGCTGCACATCTGGGATAAAATGATGTCGTACTGCTCCTGTGTGAGCTGTGCAACGTCCGGAGGCAGTGAAACGTCTGGAGTCGGCACCATCGATGGACCGGAAGGACGCTGCTCTATCTCTTGCAGTCGCTCAGCATGCACAGCCAGGGCACTCACCATCCTCCGACTACTATCCTCAAGCGAAGTCTGTACCTGATTGAGTATGGCAGACATGGCGATCTGCGTCCCCTCCAGCTCGACCTGTCTACGCTCTGTGCGCTGCGTAGACTCGGTGAGCGTGTGCAAGTTAGCAGCTGTAGCCTGCTGCAGACTCATCATCTCCTGCATACTGCGCTCGATCGCATCAAATCGTCCGGTGATCGTCGGATCGTCGCTCTGCCCCAGCTGCCTCAGAAATCTGCTGCTGCAACTCGCGACGCAGCTCCTGGAGCTGACGAGCAATATCATGCGCCTGTGATGACGCCTGCGAAGCTGGAGACTGCGCACTGACAGAGGGGGCCCGGGATGACTCTGAAGCCAAATAGGCGCCGTAGGATCCCGTACCGTAGTACGTACCCTTCTGAAGACCACCAACGGCGGTCATCCAGAGGTCGTCCGGCGATGGAGCTGTAGGCGGCTGGAAGGAAGTACCAGGCCCTCCCTCTGCTGGCGCACTAGCAGCAGCAGCAGCAGCAGCAGCCGCCTCCTCTTGTAGCCGAAGAAACTTGGCCTAGAATAATGTTTGCTAACGTCTAAGTGTTTGCTAAAGTCTATATTGATATCTATTTTCCTATTTTCTAAGTTATAGTAAATTAATATAAAGGATAGAACGTACATATGCCTGCGTCGCCCTCTCGTCAATGAACTCCCCAGCCCTCCGATGGGTGACCAGGAAGACGGTCACCATGTTGGGGTCCTCACCCTTTTTTACCTGTTAAAATATATATTTATCTATTATTAGTATTAAACATTCTTTCCAACTATATATAAAATGATGTCCGTCATAGGAAACGTACCAGACGACGAAAATGCTCCGTCATAGGAATGGAGCCACCACACCACTTACCGGCGCTCGACCGCGCCATCTTGGCCTTCTCAGACCGCTCCCGGTACCCGTCCTCGTCGAATCTAGCCTTCATCGCAGTCCACTGCTCTGGCGTGATCCAACCTTGGATCGGCTTTCCGGCGCGGTCACGATCCTTCTGGTCGCAGATCGCATCACGAATGAGCTTGCCTGCGACGGCAGGAAATTGGCCCTCGATCTTCGCCGCCCGGTGTGGTGGATAGAAGTAGGTCCTCTACGAGAAGTCAAATAGAAAAGTTGTATAATATACAAAAATGATTATTAAAATTTAAAAATAAACAAATTTTTTACCTTGAAGTGGGCCAACCAAAAGGCCTTCCTATCGGCGGGAGCATCTGAGTAGTTAATCCAAGGCCCACCATAGTTCTCCCTCAGAAATCTTCCCAGCGCTCTCTGTACTGTAGGAGGCCGATATCAATAAAATAATAAATTTCATGAATATATATGTACATATAATTATTTAAGAAATATATATTAACTAATTAACTTACTTCGTAGGCCCGTCCGTCCAAATCTCCATCCGCGTCTTGCCCGGTGGAGCGCATGGAGGGTCGCTATCACCTCCTGCCTGGTCAGGATCAGTCTCATCCCCGTCCTCCATATGCTGGGCGTCGGCTCTCCCCATGGAGCCGTCGGCAGGAGGAGTGCTGGACGCAGGAGGAATGCTGGACGTCGGAGGAATGCTGGACGACGATGGTGGAATGCTGGACGACGAGGGAAGATCAGTCGCCAACCTGCTGGAACTGCCCTGTCCCGGTAATGGACCGGGAACAGTACTGTACACTGGCGTACTCGGAGATGAGGATGAGGGTACGGAATCTGCCTCCCTATCCCGAGGCACACGGGACTGACTCGTATGATGACGTCCTCCGCGTCGTCCTCCTGCCATACCTGATAATAACATATTTATATGATAGACATCACAGATTTTTGAAAAATATCATAGTCCCAAAAGTGTCACTAAATACATCACAGATTTTTGAAAAATATCATAGTCCCAAAAGTGTCACTAAATACATCACAGATTTTTGGAAAATATCTGTCACAAAAGTGTCACTAAAGATAACGTCCTCCGCGACGTCCTCCGCGTCGTACATATTTAATCCTCTTCTGAAAATTCATCTTGTTCGTTTAGCTCTTCTTCTTCTTCTTCTTCTTCTTCTTCTTCTTCTTCCTCCTCCTCTAGATCTTCACTTTCATCTGCATCTTCCTCTTCGGATAATTCTACTTCTTCTACACAATTAGATGTGTAATGAGGAACTTCCGTATTGTCCACTTCTATATTATTTGTTACAAGAGGTAGTTCATCCTCTTGAAAAGCTATATCGTCAACCTCAAAGGTATTTCTAGCTTTGGTCTTGCATACTGCCCGCCAGTCCGACCTTGTTGTTCCCCGTTTAGGATAACTTGTGAAGTACACGAGCTGAGCCTGACTTGATAGGACAAATGGTTCATAGGCTTGATATCGACGCCGATAGTTTATATCCACAAGACCGTGCTTGTCTACTTTCCAACCTTGACCTTCAATCGGATCGAACCAATCACACCTGAATAACACAATCTTAGCAGGCTCTATTCCATAACTATATGTCAGCTCCACAATCTCCCGTAGGATGCCGTAGAAATCGTTGCCCGCATCAACATCTTTGTAGTTCGAAGATCTGATACACAAACAGCTGTTTTTGGTGGAGTCGAGATCCACAAAGTTGTCTCTGATCGGGCAAGTTGTTGACCTGAACCTGAACCCATTAACACAGTAGCTTGGCCATATTTTTGCAGCATAAATTGGTCCCTTGGCTAGCGTTCTAATAGACTCATTCTCAAGTCTTGCGTATGGACTATCGACCTAAATACCACAAAAAAATAAATTAAGCTCATTCTCAATCAAGTGCATATACTGAAAGGTAATTACAGAGTTCTCAAGTCTTACATATGTACTCAACCATGATGGAAAATAATGCCTTATTTCTTGTTCTAGTTCTTCTTCTGTTATGTGTGGCCTACCTGACCTCACTTCATCATTAAATATGCTGAAAACAACATCGTTCAATTAATGTAATAGTCTAATAATCAATACTATTAAAATAATGTAAACGTATTAATTACTTACCCCTCCAGCTTCTCTACTTCATCCTTATCGCAGTTGAGTAATACATACACCTGAGCAGCCCTTAGCTCATCATCGTTCAGATATCTCTTCTTCATTTTACCCGACGGCTTTCCTGAAGCATTGAATACCTTCAGTATTGTATCATTACATTCATGATCTCCGTCGTCATTTCTGGAAGCTCTCGTTCTATTAGTTGCAACATGAGGCTTGAAATACATCGAACAAAAGTTTGTAATCTCCTCGAGAACATAGGCTTCACAAATAGAACCCTCGACCCGTGCCTTATTTTTCACCTTTCTTTTTAGGTGATTCAAATATCGCTCGAACGGGTACATCCATCGATATTCGACGGGTCCACCAACACGTGCCTCATAGGATAGATGAATCGGCAAATGCTCCATAGAGTCGAAGAATCCAGGAGGGAACACCCTCTCTAGCTTGCACAGTGTTACCGCAATGTCCTTCTCTTGCTTTTCTAGACGATCAACGAGCAATTTCTTAGAACAAAGGTCCCTGAAGAATATGCTAAGCTCCGTCAATGGATCCCAAACTGCCTGCGGTAAGAATTTCCGAAATGCAATCGGAATTAACCTCTCCATGAATACGTGACAATCGTGGCTCTTCATACCCGTCAATTTGTTTTCCTTCGGATCGACACATCTTCTCAGATTTGACACATATCCGTCTGGAAATTTTAGGCCCTGGATCCACCGACAAAGTCTCACTTTATCCTCCTTGTCCAGTGAGAAGATTGACTTCGGCAGGAACTGTTTTCCATTCTGCTCTATCAAATGCAACGCAGGACGTTTGCATATTTCTGCTAAGTCCAACCTGGCCTTGGGATTGTCTTTCGTTTTTCCCTTTACGTCCATCACAGTATTAATTATGTTATCAAACACATTCTTCTCAATATGCATGACATCAAGATTATGTCTGATCAGATTGGTACTCCAATATGGCAGATCCCAGAATATGCTCCTCTTTGTCCAGTTATGATCTCTACCAAATCCATCGCACTTGTACCCAGTTGTAGGATCTTCGATAGCACTTGGAAAATCTCTAACCTCCTTCCATATCGCGGCTCCGCACCACCTTGGCGGTGGATCACCCTTCTCTACAACGTCGGCACGGAATGCATTCCTGTTCCTTCTGAACGGATGATCTTTTGGCAGAAATTGTCGATGACAATCAAAGAAGCACGGTTTTCCTCCGTGTTTCAAGCGAAAAGCCTTAGTACAGTCCATGCAAATCGGACATGAGAGACGTCCATGAGTGCTCCATCCAGATAACATTCCATATGCCGGAAAGTCGTTGATGGTCCACATAAGGGTTGCCTTCATCTGAAAATTCTGCTTCCTGGAAACATCGTACGTGTTAGCGCCTACTTCCTATAACTGATTCAACTCATCTATCAAAGGCTGTAAGTACACATCAATGTTCCTCTTGGGATTGTTCGGACCAGAAATTATAACGGTTAGAAACATGTACTCGGTCTTCATGCACATCCAAGACGGTAGGTTATACGGAGTGACAATCACAGGCCAGCACGAATACTGGGATCCCGAAAGACCAAAAGGAGTAAAACCGTCAGAACATAGCCCCAACCTGACATTACGTGGATCTGAAGCAAAATCAGGATACACTCGATCAAAGTGCTTCCACGCTTCTCCATCGGATGGGTGATCCAACACTCCTTCAATCTGTTCTCGCATGTGCCAACTCATATTTTCGGCCGTCTCTTTCACCATAAATAATCTTTGCAACCGCGGCGTTAAAGGCAGGTAGTGTATTGAATCGGTCGGTCTTTTTGCACCGGTAGACCTTCCTGTACTAGTTGGCTTATAGCGATCAGCACCACAAAATCTGCACACATCTGCGTCATTGTCGTCTTTGTAGTACAGCATGCACCCATTGCGACAAGAATCGATTTTCTCGTATCCCATCCAGAGCGATCTCACCATCCTCTTAGACCGGTAGAAGTCTTTAGGTAACTTAGCACCCGCCGGCAAGATCTCTATAATCAACTCCAGCACTCGGTTGTAGCATTCTTGCGACATGTTAAAATCTGACTTAATGCTCAAAAGTCTTGTAACCACCTCCAACGGTGAATGATCCTCACAACCAGGATACAATGGAGTCCTTGCATTCTCCAGCAACTCCATGAACTTTGCAGCGTCGACATTCGGTGCCTTCTCAGCTGCATCAGGAACAAAACTGGGCCCAGCAGCGTCGAAAACCATGTTCACGCACCCGTCGTCGTATGCATGATTATCTGAAACAAAATTAGGTCCCGCATGCATATACGGCTCAACATAAGGCTCCGGCTCTGATGCTAACGACACAAGTTCTCCGTGTGCGGTCCACTGATAGTAATTAGGCGTGAAACCCCTCGAGTACAAATGATATGTCACTTCCACTTCTGGATAATATTTCACGTTATGACATTTCACACACGGACACTTAATTTTGGTGCCGTCCATGTACTGAGGGAACGCCTTAGCAAACTGCAGGAACTGCTCTACTCCCGCTATGTATTCATCCCGCATACCACACATATCTTCAGGACGACGATTGTACATCCATGAACGATTCCGCAAGTAGTAATTCAGCTCTATTTGGAAATAATTCTGCAAAGATGAACACACCAATTAACAATGTTTGCTAACGTCTAAGTGTTTGCTAAGTGTTTCCTATTTTCCCGGTAACGATTTCACGGGAGGAGTACGAGATGTTTCCTATTTTCCCGGGAATTCATGGCTTCTGTGAAATAACCACATCTTGGCTATTTGTTAAATAGATCGACCCTGAGCTCCCATGTTCAGTCGTGCCTTCAACATCATGTTCAAATGAAGGTGACAAGCAGCTGACTATAGAAAAATATGTCGTATTGAGCTTCATAAAGAAATGCAAGATTACTACATAGGAGCTTGTAATCTTGCATTTATTTATGAAGCTCAAGACGGCATATTTTTTCATAGTCAGCTGCTTGTCACCTTCATTTGAACATGATGTTGAAGGCACGACTAAACATGGGAGCTCAGGGTCGATCTATTTAACAAATAGACAAGATGTGGTTATTTCAAACGATAGGAGTCGCTATATTCCTTAGAATAGACTTGGAATATTCTCTAGAATATTCTTGGAATATGCCTTGTAGCCAAGTGCTAATTAGATCTAGATCTAATTACTCCTATAATTACCTCTCCTGCCCCCATTAGTGCTAATCACTACAAGTGGGGGGCCATGGGGGTGCTACTGCTGATGTAAACTGCTGCTACAACAGCTGTTCTTGCTGCTGCTGTTGCTGGAATGGGGGCAGCAGCTCCCCTTCTACTCCCCATCCATCTATCCACCAATCCATCCAACTATCTATCTAATATATATCTACACATACCAATAGCTAACTAGTATCCTATTTCTAACCCCAACTTGGTATCCTAAACCAAGGCTCTAACACTCTAGGATACTAACAACTACATATCTAACTAGGATATGGCCTAAGATGCTAACCTATATCTAACACATTTAACCTCACACTCATCCACACAACTCACTTACACACTCACTCACATATATCACCCATGATACCACACTCATAAGCTCTCACCTAGGCTTACATATAGGCTAACACACACACACACACACATATAGGCATATATAGGACACATATAAATAGGATTATAGGTCCACTAATCCTTCCTATCATCCTTACATCCATTCCATTTATCAATTCCCACACTATCACCACACTACAATATAACCACAACACTACAACATGAATATTATACCAAGACACACACACACATATATATCTATATATAACCACATATATATAACATGTAGGTATATATATATAGGTGACATGTGTGTGTGTGTCTGTGTGTGTCTGTGTGTGTGTGTCTGTGTGTGTGTGTCCGTGTGTGTGTGTCCAACTAAAGGCTAATAAGTAGGCTAACTAATGGCTAAAAGATAGGCTAAAAGGATGGGCTAATAAGTAGGCTAACTAATGTCAAGTGGGGGGCACACTGCTGCAAATTTCAGCAGCATATAGCTGCTGTCCTCCCCCCCCCCCAAAACTGCTGAAAACAGCAGCCCAGGCTGTTGGTTGCTGTCCAAAACCCCCTCCCCATAAGCACACTTCTATCCTCCTTCAATCTCCATCATTTCCTCATCCTTTCATTGATTTCCATCCTACTTCCCACACAACAACAACAACAACAACAAGAACAACAACTACACAACAATCAAAACCTCTCAACATTCCCACAACCATAACCCCAAATAAATATACAACCACACACAAATATATATATAAATATATATATACATGTAAAGAGATACAACATATAAATAACACATGAATAATAATATGAAAAAGAGCACAAGAAGAATATGATAAAATCTGTGTCAGTGTGTGTGTGTCTGTGTGTGTGTGTGTCTGTGTGTGTGTGTGTGTCCGTGTGTGTGTGTGTCTGTGTGTGTGTGTCCGTGTGTGTGTGTCCGTGTGTGTGTGTGAGAGGAGGAGGAGGAGGAGGGAGAGGAGTTAGGGTTAGGGTTAGGGTTTACCTTAGGAAGAGGGAGGAGGAGGAGGAGCTAGGGAGAGGAGGAGGATCTCGGATTGGGGGAGGAGGAGCTCGTCGGAGCGGGAGGGAGTCGCCGGGGGCGGAGGGAGCGAGTCGCCGGGGGCGGGGGGAGAGAGTCGCCGGGGGGGAGAGTCGCGGGGGGGGGGGGGGGGGGGGGGGGAGGGATTCTGAAAATTTTGGAAATTTTCGAGTGAGGGGGAAAAGGAAACAGCGTGCCCTAAGTAAAACATTTAGCGACGTCAACTAAAGACGTCGCTAAACGTCGCAAAATTTTATTATATGGCGACATATATTAATACTCTGCCGCTGAACGTCGCTGTTCTGCGACGTAATTTATGTAATGTCGCTGAACGTCGCTAGTTAGCGACGATTTGCGACGTCACATGACGGGAGTCGCTATATTACATATATAGCGACGTTATTTTCTTACGTCGCTAAAACACGTCGCTAATATAGCATATTTTAGTAGTGATGATGATAGCATGTGGGGGGTGACAAGTAGACACCCTCCATAGGGTGGCACCTCACCTCCCTCATCCTCCAGAGGATGAGGGAGGTGAGGTGCCACCCTATGGAGGGTGTCTACTTGCCACCCCCCACATGCTATCATCATGCACCCATGTGCATGATGATAGCATGGGAGGGTGACAAGTAGACACCCCCCCGTGAGGTGGCACCCTACCTCCCTTATTCTCTCTCTCTCTCTCTCTCTCTCTCTCTCTCTCTATATATATATATATATATATATATATATATATATATATATATATATATATATATATATATATATATATATATAATCGTGGTTGATTTGTTATGCATATCGACTAGAAAATATGGCACGGCTAGTATACGTTGTGCCTTGACTAGAAAAAAAATATGGCATGGCTAGTATAAGTTGTGCCTTGACTAGCATATTAGCCATGGTAGGGATGCCATTGCCATATCTAGGTCTCATATATAGAAACAAGTTAAGTTGCGACATATTTCATAATATGGTTAAATAATTTTTTTATAATTCTCTTTTCGATAATTTATCATATTATTATCATTGTGAAAGTCATCCTTTTAAGTATATATATATATATATATATATATATATATATATATATATATATATATATAGTATTCAAATCAATCGGGAGCCAAACATTAAAGAATATAAATCCTTTTCCAACCAAACCCAAGCTAAGCCCAACTCCTGTCCCAACCAATCCCTTCAGCCCACGAGTTATCTACTTCTTAAATATAGCAACCCAACCCAGCACCTGAGTCTAGGCATGGGCTCCTCCCTCTTTCCCTAGTTATAATGTTAGGCAATAGTTTTAGCTGTGGAAAACCCTAGCCGTATTTAAGCCAACACCTATACGCCATACGAACACCCAACCACCATACCACGGCCGACCACCTCCGGGCTGTGCCGCTGATCGCGGCAGCACTGGTGGCATAGCCCCGACCGCCTGCACCGACTGTGCCGCGGAGTACCGGAGCAGTCGCTCCTGATGGCAGCCCGCAACAGCCAAACGGTCGCCCTACATGCGCGCATCACCACACCCGGATCGAACCCACCTCCGCTCATTCTCCCGACTGCACACCCGTGGCGTATCCCCACCGACCAACCTAATCGATGCTTTCTCTCTCAGTCACCATATCCTTTTCCCTCGTCTCTCTCATCTTCTTTCGACAAGTCGGGCTCAGATTTCGTCGGACAACCCCTTGTCCCTCGCCCTCACGGTGCAGTCCAGACCTGACCAACTGACCGCCGGAATGTGCCGACAACGGGCGTTCCTTTCGGTGCCTGAAACCAGCTCTGTCTCCCACCAGTGTTGTACTTCCATCGACAAGAGATTCGTCAACGACAGTCGCGGCCACACGGCTCGACTGTTGTTCGGTCCGACGACCCAACCTTGGCTTCACCAGTGCCAGCGCGTGTCCTTCGCGCAACCCAGCATTCGACAGAGAGATTCCAACTTTACCGAGACCCAAGCAGACGCCGCTATCAGTCAACCCATTTCCAGAACCATTCCCCAGCCTCGACACCAAAGCTATTCTCGACTATCCCCTCCAAACCGATCAGTGACTGGACCGACGTTCCCGACCAGAACCAACGCCCTCTGGTCGATGCGTCGACCTTGTCGAAGATGCCGCGGCAGCCCCATCAACGGGTTGCAGCAAATGGTTCCACGACCATGCCTGCTCTGCACTAAAGCTTCACAAGCCTTCGAACCTCCTCGCTGCACTAAGTCTGCCACAGAACCCTCTTGGTTGTATTATCGCGGAGGAAGCAAGAGTAAATGATAGTCCATCAGCGCAGACAAAACCTAGGTAAACATCTATCATTTTCCTATTTCCGCTGTTGTAACTCTCTAACTGTAAAACACAAGTAAAAAATGCGAGAAGAAGAAGAAGATTAAGTTGTAGGAAGCAACTGGTAGGTAAACTGTAGCAATCTTTATGGTAGTGGCACAGTAGCAATCATGTTTGGTTATTCATCTCTTACATAGAAGGAGAAATAGGTGTGTATTGGATTCTCTCTCTTGTCCCATTTTTTAAATTCATATATGGTCATTCTCATATGGAACCCCTTTTTTTCTTTCTAATTGCTAAATCATATAAGTATAAATAAACATTAATAATATATTAAAATTTGAAATTTATCAATACTGGATCCGTCCCGACAAACCGGACGACTTCGTCGCAACCCGAGAGGATCGAAAGGTGCGTATGAATGTTGCGGACGTTAGGACCTTGACAGAACTCGATTTGGTTGCGTGTGTGCGACGAATTCGAGACGTATCGGTCGAAGAACACCATATCATCTCCTTTGCAAAAAAAAATTCAATTACTTCGTGCATGTTCATCACATCACGATGAAACTTGCGCTACTGGACTCGTATCATTTTTCTGGTCATGTGAGCCAAGTTTGGTCCGATTCTGAGATAGTTGACCGGATTGCCATTTTGGTGGGTCCACGATCTGACTCAATGGACAATTTTGTACACGGCTCATTGGAATCCAAAATTGGACATACCATTGAGTTCGTATCGAAAAATAGACTCATAGGTATATAATTTGTCAACTTTAGAGACCATAGGTTCCGGCACGCTTTTCAGTGCAAAGCGGGTCCAACGACGGATACCGTTTTGACCCAAAATTATCGTTTTGTCCATGTTTCTAGAATTGGACTTATGAGTAGTCAATCTTAGATAGTTTTATGCCAAAAATGTTGGTGATGTCTATTTCAACATCCAGAGACGTTTGCGGGAGTTTAGGTTTCGTGACTCTTTGATTTGACGAGTTGTTTGCGGAACATTTCAGCTTCTATACAATCCCACCAGGCAAGTATACCTTGCCATATATAAATTTTATTTTACATGCATACTTTTCATTATTTCTGTTTGGACATGTCACTTTTCTGTTATATATTTGTTGCCTTGCCATATTTTATTTCCATCTTTACCTTATCATCTGCTTGTCATTTTTTTCATACATTTTCATAGTTGTTTGTGTCAGTGCCTTGTTATGTACCATGACTTGTGCTCCCCACTCGATCGTTAGCACACACCGTGCTATGATATAGACTTTATTTATGACTTGCTCCCTAGTTACTTGACATCATTATTAGTACTTGGCTATTGACCAATCTCGGTCGTTAGTACACACCGTGCTGCGATAGAGACTTATATAGATAGTTAGTACGCACCGTGTTGCTTTCAATAGGTCCGTTAGCTTGTGTCGTGCTGCGGTTTTACCTGACATTTTCTTGTAGCCACGTTTGGTAGCACTATTTTTATTCCTGTGTCCTCACAAGTGTTTTTCTCTGTTGTTACTTTATTACCTTTTCTGTGCATGTTATTTACTGTTATTTGGTGGTATGTATATTATGTATCTTGCTAGTCCCTTGAGGACCTGGTGACCTCTCTACATATTTGTTGAGACTGCTAGGATAGAAGAATATATTGGTAGATAATGGTATCTCCAGAATTCAGGTATTGCTAGTGGTACTTTTATCGTTCTTTCGTCTTATACATTTTATGATAACATCTTCAGCTGTATAACTTAGTTTTACAAGCTTTACTTTTTGTCATGAGCTTGTTCAGATGATTGTATTAAGGTCTGGCCAACTTTATTACAAATTATCTATTCTTGTATTTATATTCAAGTGACATCAGTGTATTATTGTTTGATCATCATTAATGCCCTGGTTCCCACTTGAGAGTATTATCTGTGGATTGAGATATAGTTGACTTGCCATTTTATACACTATCTTAAATAGCTTACGTGCAATACTTGAGGGTTCCATAGATTGGATTCACCCTTGAGTATATACCAGCTGGCTGTGTCACGTGCTAGTCCCGTAACTTTTGGGACTGGGGTGTGACAATTACCCCCGTCTTCCCAACCCCCCACCCTTCCCTCCTCTCTCAGTTGCCCCAACCCACCCATCCCTCCGATGCCCTCCCTCGATCCCCTGCCTGCCCACCCACCTCCCGCCGACACTCTTCCCTTCTTCCTCTCTAGACTGCCCCCAACTACCCACCCACCCCCTGCTCCCCCAACCTCGGCTTCACCACCGCCCCTCTCCGACGCTCGCGTAGCCGGTGGCGACGGTACAGCGGATAGAGGGGGCGATGATGTCGCCGCCGTGCGCCACCACGTGGCCGGCGTGCACCCCCGACCACTCCCCCTCGTCCGGGCGCACCCCCAGGCAGGCCCCCATGGCCACTGCCTTCCTCTCCGACGCGTTAAATGGGCGATTCGTGCGTTTGGACGAAATCCCGTCGACGCGCGCGCGTTTCGAAATCAGAATTCGCGTTCGGGACAGCGACTTCGTGACGCTTTTCTGGGCAATCCGACCGTTGGATCGGCGAACTTTTTGCTCCGTCGCAATCTCGGTATATATCCCTTCACTCCCCTGAAATTTCACCCGTTAATTTCGTCGTTTGATACATCAAAACCGGCCACCAAGTTGACGTTTTAATTGAACTATTTTTTGACAGTTTTGCGACGCCAACTTCGCGGGTTCGTATCTTCTCCATCGCAGCTCCATTTTGCGCGCCACCAGTTCCGGTGCACAGCTGGTATAACCCTCTTCCTGTCCCCTTTAGATTTCATTTCAGTTTGAGCTTGTTAGGTCGGTCAAATTTGACGCCAAAGTTGGCCGTTCGAATTCTTTAATTTGCACTAGTTAAATTCCATTTTTGAACCCGGGACTCCGGATTCAAATTCTGACACCACCAGTAGACTCGTGGCGTCGTTCTGGCATGTTTTCATATAAAGTTTGCTTGATTTGGAGAACGTGGGCCCTGGCACGCATTTCGGTGCAAAGCGGGTCCCACTTTCTGAGTCAACGGGACTTTTTGACGCCGGCTCATCGGAATCCAATTCTGGATATACCGTTGAGTTCGTATCGTCATTCTGGACTCGTTGACATATAATTTGCTAGGTTTTAGTGGACATTGGTTCCGGCACGCATTTCGGTGCAAGTCGGATACCAATATCCGGGCCAACGGGTCAATTTGAGATCGGCTCATCGGAGTCCAATTCCGGATATACCGTTGAGTTCGTATCGTCATTCTGGACTCGTTGACATATAAATTGCTGAGTTTTGAGGACATTGGCTCCGACATGCTTTTCCGTGCAAACCGGATTCCAAATGTCCGCGTCAACGGACCAATTTGGGATCGGGTCAACGGAATCCAATTCTGGATATACCGTTGGGATCGTATCTTCATTCTGGATTCATGGACATATAATTTGTTAGGTTTTGTGCACTATTATTTCAGCACGTTTTTCGGTGCAAAGTGTGTCCAACGGCAAACATCATTTTGGCCCGAAATTATCGTTTTGCCCCTGTGTCCAAATTGGACTTTTGGACAGGCTATTCTAGCTGATTTGACCATTCTGGACACGTTGGTGATGTTAGTTTCATCATCCGACAACATCTGTAGATTTCTTTCCTTTTTGTGTCATCCTATTATTATAATATTTTCTCCTTTTGGTTGTTTTAGAGACCCGTCGATTTTAGTGATTTCTAAATCACTGAAATTCATAAGTTGACCTTGTAGATATTTATAGAGACTAGCTTGACCATGGTTGACTATTTTGACCAGACGTCGAAGTAGAGTCAACAGTTGACCTAGGTTTTATCAGATTTGACCAACGTTGACGTTTTGACCAAAGTCAACTGTAGGTCAACCATTGACCTATTTAACCTAGATTAGACTTAGAGTTGACCGGAGTTGACCAGTTGACCAAAGTCAACTGTACGTCAACCTTGACCCAGTTTGTCTTAGTTTGACTTAGTTTGACCTAGATGTTAGTATGTCATTTGACCCTGATCAGCTCTTGTATTATTTCATCTTTAGGGCTGTGGCTTTACTCTGAACCCTGATTCATATTGACAGCAGGACCCCAGGCGAGTACATTCTCTGATAACTTATTCACAATTTATGATAACTGTTATGATTCATGTACTTAGTGTTGATATGCTTATTCCCGACATATGGTTCTCACGGATTGGTATTCTTGGATCCCGACGAGAGATGTCTCTCCTTCTTAGGTTGGGATGTATTGTGCAAGCACCCTTGTAGCTCTTGCTCGATATGTGGTCACTGATTTTAGAGAAGGTTCGCGACCTTCTCATTAGGATCTCGTGCAGTGACGTGTCCTGTTTGGATCCACTCTACCAGTCGGGGACGGGGAGTACTAGTGTAGACGTGTGGTCATTACCCACCTTGTTTATTCTTGTAGACCTTGAATGCTACCAATCCTACACTCCACGTAGGATTGGCTGATCATAACCTTGTGCAGACCCAATCCGGCCACATATTGTAGCTAGTATTCACACACCTAGAGATATGATTCTTGATTCTTGTACATGCCATGATCAGTTTTACTTGCCTTGTTCTAGCTCTAGATTTACAGCTTACCTTGCCATGATACTCACATGTACATTTCATGATTTCTTGTATATTCTCTCTATTTACTGCTACATGTTCAATATCGTATAATTAGAACTGTTATTTGAGATTTGTGCTCGTTCCATCCTGACTGGATATGTTGACAAAATTTTAGGAGTAGTTATGCCTCAGTATTTGGACTTCATGATATTGCTAGCTGAGGTGGATCTCACAGTTCCTCCATGTGAGTTGCCTGGTAGTTATTCCTTAGTTAGTCTTGTTGTTCCTTCATTATCTTCCTGTCTTATGATTATTATAGATTCTAGTTGTTCTAGTGATATTCTTATTATTTCTTGTCTTATCTTCCTTAGTTTTCGTGATATGACATGAGTACATTTCTAGTTATGGATTCTTAGATGTTGTAGTTAGTATAGTATACTTGACAACGTTCTACCGCCGATACCGTGGCGTAGGCTGGGCGTGGCCCACGTATTCGTACCCGTATATCCGGGTGCGGGTCGTGACAGATGATGTAGTTAGGGGTTGGGGGAGGGGGCAGCGGGGTGTGTGTGGTGGTTTAGGGCGGGTGGCTGGAGGTGGCGAGGGGCTGCGAGGGAGGAGGGGTAGTTTTAAGTAGGGGTGAGTATTCGGTTATAACTGAACCGAAATATCAAAAACCGAGTAAACCGATTTGACTTTGAATCAAACCAAAACCGGACCGAAAGTATCAATAACCGAAATAAACCTAACCGATTGTTTCAAACGGTTTTCTCGGTTTATCTGGTTCAGCTCGGTTGAGCTTTTTTAAGTTAAAAGGCTAGATTTTGTTACTAGGCCCATTTTATGGTAGTAGACTTTTTTCCTATGTCATTTTAAACCAATACAAGACTACAAACAATAATATATATGTCAAAAAATAACATGATATTTTAAACATTGCTGGAGAGTGGAGCCTAAAAAATAATGTATATATTGAAAAATAACTGAACAGATTACAATTTGGATATACAAAGTTACAAACTGCTAAAATAACCAGAGTATATGATTAAAAAATTGACAATATAAACTGTTGGAAATTAAAACAAAATTACATGATTACATACAAACTGCTAACAAATTACATACAATCTGCCAACAATAAAACTGGTAGCTCTTAAAAATTACATACAAACTGCAAACAAATTACAAGATGAAATATAAACTGGTAGCAAATTTCATATATTCAGGTTCAGCCATCCCAGTAGATGAAGTAGGCAAGTATTCACATTGCTTTCCATTAAAAAGCCATCCCCAGTAGATGAAGTAGGCAAGTATCAATTGCTTTGCATCAAACAGAACTAATGCCTAAACAGAACCATATAATCACATCTTCACAGATAGACAAGTGAGTTTGAAAAATGAAAGCTCAAATTGGCAATTAGTACATCACAAATAGATACATTGTAGTATCTGTCCTCTATTTAACAAATGCCATTTTTCATCATCGCAAATTTTTTCACATATTTGTTAGTAACTTATAATGAAATAAATAACTGTAATAAACAAATACTACTAACAGCAAATGATAAGATTACATACAAACTGGTAACAAATTTCATGTGTTCAAGTTTAGCCATCCCTATTCCACACTTCCCAGTAGATGAAGTGGACAATATCTGTAGTGCCCCGTCCCGCAAAGTCAATCGTAGGAATGGAAACGTCGACGGCGTTCGGACTTAGCCTTGCAACGGCTACTCGAAGGCTCGCTCGTCCGAGGCGACTCCTCGCACAGGTGGAGTAGTTTCGGTGAACTTGTCTCATCTTAGCCTTCACTTAATAACTCGCATGGTTTTCAACTCGCACAAGTAGGCTAATGTAAAAAGCTACGAATGCACATAGCTAAGAAAATAATTCCGACTCGTCGAAATATCTTAGAACATAGAAAATGGTCCCGTGATCTCCATAGAAGTCGGCTCAACGTGCTTTCAAATGACACTCGTTCCTTCGATCCCGTGGCTTGGGAGAAGGAAGTTGGCTTAAGTTGCTAAGTTGTCCCGATACTTGAAATAGCCTTAGTCCTAGGCGTCGCCTGCGTGAATGCTTGATAAAGCATGCACGATGCCGTCCCGCAAGGCTTGGCATAGCCTTCGCATGTCCCGCAAGTTAAGTCATCTTGCACGTCCCGCAAGTTAAGTCTAGGCACCCGAGAACTTGGTTATTCAAGTTGAGCGCGTGCACGGCACGTTCCCTCGATACGAAGCTTGGCGTAGCCTTTGCTCGTCGAGTCGTTGTCCGAATAAGTTAGACAAGAGTTGGGTTGGGCTATCGAAGCCATCTCTAGTACTGTCCCGCTCTATCTGCGGTTGTCAAGTCGCGTAGTCCCTTGAGAACAAGGCTCGTCGTGTAAAGTATATGAATTGAGCGTTAGCGTCGCCTAGAGAACCGGGTCTGTCTAAGGTACGAGCTACGGTCGGTTTAGTGAAAAGCGTACCATGAATAAAGGAAGTCCACGCAACTGGTTGTCGCCGAGATGGTCTCGCGGCTTGGGAGTTTCGCTAAGTCTTGATAAGTCCCGCACACGATATCGGTCCCGCGGCTTGGGAATCTCATTAAGTTTCGAAAGAAAGAAGGAATGCATGGTCATGTTAAGAAAGGATTGGTTAGATCGAGTTGAGACTTGCATGGTCATTGGACAACTTGTCGACAAGGTGTAATCTTCTTGAATGATTGTCGGGGCGCCGGGATTATTCGGCCCGGGGGAAGCGAGTGCGGCTCAAAGTAGGATGCTGGATAACCGCATGGGAGACTTCGACGCCTTCGGGCTAGCTACCCGTATAGGGACGAGCCGATATCCCACGAGCCGTGTCCAAGATAGCTTGACATTGCTAGTGACCACTCATGTAGATGTGTCGGCAATAGCGGCACACCGCGTGTATGCCTTTGGATTGGGTTTAGAACTGGAATCATGTCTATTCGGTAACACAATATCTGGGCCTAAGATTGGGCTGCAGCATAGGCACCGTGTTAGCCCAATGATTGTATTATATTTTTGAATATGGTTAATATGTTAAGTTTAGCATTTTATTATCACTAATCTTCATACTATCACTATAGCATTTCCACTTATACTTATATCTTTGGTGATATGTGCCCATTGGTTTACATCTTAGTGATATGAGCTTATCTATCTTAAATTTAATTGGGTTGCCAAAATCAAAACTATGTTTTTGATTGTGGTCATTCAATTAAGTTTAATCATTATGATATCACTAACATTTATGCCATCACATTAGCACTTATACTTAAACTTTGCATAGTCCTAATGTGCTTTAATTTATCATACTTGCTACTATGTATATTACTTTGTTCGTCTAACATGTACATGCAGAAAAGCAATAAGCAAGATCAATGTGGACATATGCAATGAAGAAATGGATGGCAAAATCGAAAGCTAGGGCAGAAATAAGCCCAGGATCATTTTTGGTGGAAAACGACATACCGACGGTATACCGGTGTATACCGACGGTATACCGGTTTTTGTTCACAGAAAGTTTCTGTTAACAAAACCGGCATACCGACGGCATACCGGTCCATACCGACGGTATACCGCTTCCGAAACGTTGAAATTTCAACGGTCGGATTTCCAGCAATTAATGATCCCAACGGCTATATTTCTAGCCATTGCAATCCCAGATCGGTATACCGCCGGTATGCCGGATCATACCGGCGGTATGCCGGTTCGTGACTGAAAAGTTACCTTTGGCTTCTTTTCAAGCTTTGGTTATAAATAGCCTTGAACCCCTTCATTCAAGGTTGATGCTTTGAGCCTAAAAATTTCCAAACCACCAAAGCTTATCCACATACAACTCTACAAAGCCTTCATTTGCCATCTACAAATTGTGTTAGAGTTATTGAGTTGAAAAGTGAGATCTTCATCCTATTGTATAAGGAGATCAAAACCTATTGTGAAAGGTTGAAGTTGGAGAGTCTTCGTATCCAAACTCTCGGTTGAAGTTGGGGAGTCTTCGTATCCAAACTCTCGGTTGAAGTCGGAGAGCCCTTCGGATTAAAGCTCTTGTGTAAGAAGTTGGCGAGTTCTTCGGATCCAAACTCGTGTGTAACTATTTGCTCAAATAGTAGATTAAAGCCGGAGAGAGTTCCGGGACTGGACTGCCTCTTAGGAGGATACCAGGATATATCGGGTGTCGGTATTGTATTTGCTTCTTCTCTTGCACTTACATTTTTAAATTGCCAATTTGCTTGTGCTAAGTGCTTGATTAGTTAGCTTGACCCTATTTACCCCCCTCTAGGGTTCCTACAATTGGTATCAGAGCGAGAACTCTATTGTTAGGCTTAACATGCTTAGAGTAGATCCTTGTTATTTTTCTATGGCATCGTATTCCTCCTACTCCTCCTCCGATAAAGAGGGTTTTACTTCTAGTAGCATAGACAATCATGTTTCTTCTAAATGCAAGAAATACTCTAAGTGGAAAGCCATGGCTAAACAATCCTTAGAGATTCTTGACAACCTTCATTCTACAAATGAAGAACTTTCTGAAAAGGTTATTCATTTAGAAGAAGCAAATGAGTTTTTGAGAAATAAAAATAATATTTTATTATCTAGACTTGTTTTTCAAAACTCATCTTGTGTTTCTTTAAAGAGTTTGAATGAGGCTTTAATTTTGAAAATCAAATCTCTTTCCTTATCAATAGAAGATCTTAAGAGGCAAACTCATGAGCTAAATCATTTGCATGATTCTTCTATTGACTCTTTAAAGAAACAAAATAATGATTTTATTTCTAGAATGGTTTTATTTGAAAAAGAGAATAATGCTTTAAATGTTAAATTTGATTCTCTTACTTGTTTGCATGATGATTTGATATTAGAACATGATATTCTTAAGACCAAATCCATGCATGCTCACTCTAGAGACATTCATCATTCTAGTATGTCACATGTTCATAACCATGTTTATTCTGATACATGTGCACACACTAGCATTAGATGCTTCTATTGCTCTCGCATTGGGCACATGAGCTTCACATGCCCTATTCGTAGGACCTTTACTACCAATGCTAGAGTAAGTGCTATATGGGTCCCTAAAGCTAATAAATGTGGATCCAAGTTTATTTGGATACCAAAGTCTTCATCTAATGTTGTAGGTGAAGCTTCTTGTACCGGGATATAGCACCGAGGAGCGTGTTGGTGGTTGCAAAGCTCAAAGGACATCTTCCAAGCAATTGCACCAACACAAGCGTGGCCACTAGAGCCACTTTGGTAACATGCTAAGCGATTCTCTTTAAATTGTTTATATTAGTAGAATCTAGCATGTTTCTCTTGATATTTTGCTACTAGCTCACATTGATATCCTTAGTTGCTTATTGTATAAATCAACGTGAGATATAATACTAGCATGCTTAGTTAATTCTCTTATTATTTCTTTTATCTAGCATGACTAGTTACTTAGCTTAAATGTTTAGTTCACACTTGTAGTTTATCACTCATTTTCTATTAAGTGTGACACATTTAATTTATGCATGCTTGTTATTCTTAATCTTTATTTATAAAGCATGTATATCACTCTAGTCCATAGGAGCTTGGTTTTGATTTGAGTTAATATGTTTTTAACTCTCCGTCTTTAAAGTTTTTGAAATAATTATTTCTTGCCGGTTTGTATTTAATGTGTCTTATTTACTTTAAATCGGTATTTGCGAATATATGTGTTTAGCACAAGCTTCTTATTCTTGACAAGTATATAATTATACTTCTTTTTAATCTTGTGCTTACATAATATATTCATTATTGATTCTCATACATTATCTTGATTATCTTCTTGAGAATCAATTATGTCTTTGTCTAATAAAGTTTATTTATACATGCTTTTGAATTTGTGATGGTTTCTCAAATATTCATTAAGGATACATGACTATATTCATTAAAATTTTCATTTACTTATAGTTCATGTATCTCTTATATTGATATCTATTTTTGTATAAATACCTTTATGTAGGCATATGAGTTAAGCTAAAGTTTTATTCATACTTGTTACTTCTAAACTTGTGCTTAACTCATACTCTAGCTATTGATTCTTTTGATCAAATTTGTGTATCTCTTTTTGAATCAATATGCTTCTTCCTTAAAGCTTTCTTTAATGATGTCTTTTTAGCTTTTTGGTTGACTTTATGGATACATGTTCTTAATGGATTTTTGATCTTTTCATGTATGCCTATTCATGATATATATATAGTTTCATATATATAAATGTTTCCTAGCTTTTGATATTCATTTGCTTTATATCTTTAAGTTGGGATGGTGAGAGAAAATATTTGTTATGTATTGCACTTGACTATTTATGGAAGTTTTTTTAAGAATCACAAGGTTTTGTGCTTTGTCTTGTTTTCATATTAACCTCCGTTTTTAGTGCACATTTTTAAATCTATATCATCTATATATTTCTATAGTGCACTATGACAGCTTTTTCGTAAAATATGATTCTTCTATCTTTTGCACATTTAGCTTTCTTGATCTTAATAATCTTTCTTTGCTCATTCCTTGGGTTATGCTTCCTTTTGAATTATTGTTGCCCAATGATGTTTTTGTTGCACATGAGAATACTTGTAATTGTTACATCATATTTCTCATGAATTTAACTACTATGGTTTGAGCTTTTGTGTTGAGATTTTTCCACTTCTAGAGAATACACTTATTTTAATGTGGCTATAGTATTTTACATTCTCTAGATTGATCTATCATTTCATTATCTTGGGTTAATCTCAATACTTGGCAAAGAGATTTATTTTATTGCGTTTTCATGAACATCTCTTTTGTCCTTTACTTGATAAGAGTCTAATTCATTTATTTATCATCTTATGCTCTTATCCTTGCTTAGTAAAGAGTCTCTAAATCATTTTGATCATTCAAAATGTATTCCCTTAATTGTGAACTCTATGCTTAAGCAAGTATTCTTTTTGTGTTAGTGACTTAAGAATTAATGAGCACATTTATCTTGTTAATGACTTCTCTCATTAATCTTATTTGGATTATATAGTTTGCTTATTTGTGATATATTATTAAGCTATATAATTTTGGCTCACTTTCACACATCTAGCTATATTCCTATACTTCAATCTATATATGCTATGCTAGTTTACAAAAACAAGATTTGTGATATGCTTAATCTCTAAAACTAGTTTTACAAATTCTTTATTAAATCTTGTTTTCCCTTAGAGGTTTGTGATTCCTTGTTTTAACTATCCTTCATAACTAGTCATTAGCAAGTCTCTCTCTTAAATTTCTCTCACTTCTTGAGTCATGATTTCATCGTATTATCATTTACATCTCTTCTTTATTATGTTTGTAATTATTTAAATGAGATTGACTCTTTCCCATGTTAATGTGTGAGATTTTTTTTGGACTTGTGATTTTCTCTTGATGAGATTCATTAGATCATATTTATTCGTTTGTATCCTTTATGAATGATCCTAATGATTGAGTAGTCCTAAACTATCTAATTTTGTAAATGTCAAGTTAATTTATTACTCTACTTTGACTACTCATGGTTTATCACATATGACCTTTGCTATTTGAACTTTATTGGTCTTTCATTTAGAAGTAGCAAAGTTTGGATATTATCCGGTTGATGGGTACATATGCGATAAAACATATCTAGTCCATGCAAAGCAATAAATTGGTTGATTATTTCTTAATTAGATAATCATGGACATGATGTTTGAGTTTCATTTTTATTTTATTTTTGAGCTATATTATGTCTATCATCATGATTGTTCTTAATTGACTTTATTCATTTTCATGATGACTCTTTCTCAAAGGATTACATACATTGTTCTATCATATTTAAATATGAGATTCTTCTATATAGACTAATGTATGCCATTTTTTGATTATATGTACTTTATTGAAATATTTTTTTGATTTCTCATCTTTAGTGGCTATTTATTGGTTATCTTTTCTTGACTAAAGATGATATTTTTCGTCTTTTGACGATATTGTAGCCTTATATGCATCGAGCAAGGGGGAGAAATCTATAGTTGATTTATCCCTAGATCTTGTAGTTTTCTATTTTATGCTATAAGTGCTTTGGAACTAGATACGCATATTTTGAGGGGGAGCAAATTAATTGATTCAATTCATTTATACCCTTAAAAATGTCGTATACCTAGTTCATCATGGACCCATACTTTCTTCTTTTTTATATCTTATTGATTGAGGTCATGATATTTTTATTTTGAAGGGTTTATGAGAGTGTATGTAATTGTCCTTATTATCTTATCTCTCTCTTTCATATGGGTTAAATATGTCATCTTGCTAATATTAACTTTCAGATCTTATCTTGATGAATATTATGCTTTCGTTGATTTGGCTTTTCTTTCATGCTTAATTGATTTGGCTTTCCTTGTTGAGGACTTATCCAAAATTCATAATTTTTATCTACTTTGGTAGTACTTTGAGGGGGAGCATTTAAGTCGACTGAATTTCTCCTTCTCAAGTATTTTTCTCCTTTACCTTCATGTTTATCTAAAGGGTATTCATATAGCATGATAAGGTAATTGAGTTCAAATGCATGAACTTGGATAAGCATATAGATCTTGCAAATAATGAGATCACTTTATATCAATTGCAATATTTTACATTGATCATTCTTTTATTTTGTTCTACTATTTATTTGTGGACAATTATGATTATTAATGGTTTCTTTGATCAATGTTTCAAGTTTACATCTTTTCTATTGGTATCAAGTTTATTTAATTTCATATCTCAATTGGTATCTATTAGTTGCAATTATCTATTCCTCATGGCTTTTGTTTGAAATCCTTTATCTCATAGTTCTTTTCCAAAACTGGAGCAATATTTCATATCCTATTGTGTTTTGGATTTATTCCTTGGATTTCAAGTTGGTAAACTACTTATTTCTTGCTTTTCAAATACTTTTAGTTTTACCAACCATATTGTGTTTTGACAAGCAATTTTTTATGTAGTACTCTACACTTGTCTTTACACACTTCTCCCATTGTTTTTCATTAGTATATCTTAATCATGATTGTCTATAAGTTCCCAATGCTCTAATTTTTATGCTTGAGATTGATTTCATTTTATCTCTTAGTACGGGGAGCCTATTTTTGATCATGTCAAAGGGGGAGAAGTAAGTTTAAGTATGCTTTTATAAGTAATCTAAGTAGTATGCTTTTAGTGATATTGCTTATGTCTTTTGTATATTAGTGATACATGCATCTATTGTGTCCATACTAAACTTAACCGATTTGCCATAATCAAAAAGGGGGAGATTGTTAGCCCAATAATTGTATTATATTTTTGAATATGGTTAATATGTTAAGTTTAGCATTTCATTATCACTAATCTTCATACTATCACTATAGCATTTCCACTTATACTTATATCTTTGGTGATATGTGCCCATTGGTTTACATCTTAGTGATATGAGCTTATCTATCTTAAATTTAATTGGGTTGTCAAAATCAAAACTATGTTTTTGATTGTGGTCATTCAATTAAGTTTAATCATTATGATATCACTAACATTTATGCCATCACCTTAGCACTTATACTTAAACTTTGCATAGTCCTAATGTGCTTTAATTTATCATACTTGCTACTATGTATATTGCTTTGTTCGTCTAACATGTACATGCAGAAAAGCAATAAGCAAGATCAATGTGGACATATGCAATGAAGAAATCATGGTGGGCCAAAGACGACGGATCCCACAAGATTTCTCTGAACCACGACATCTCTGGAGCCACGCACCGGGGGTTCCGTTGCCCCTCGTCGGGGGTTCGGGGGCGAAGCCCCCGAAAGGTATTCAGTTTTCGTAAACTGGATATCTTTGGACAGCTGCCGCCAAGGGAAAAAGCCAGCACCTATCAAAGGAAGAAGCCAAGCCATGCCATCATCATTTCAAGACTCTGAAGAAGTCTGCACCTGCCTAAGTTTATCTGGAGTCTGTAATGAGTCTTAGGAATTATTGTAAACACAAGAAATGGATGGCAAAATCGAAAGCTAGGGCAGAAATAAGCCCAGGATCATTTTTGGTGGAAAACGGCATACCGACGGTATACCGGTGTATACCGACGGTATACCGGTTTTTGTTCACAGAAAGTTTTTGTTAACAAAACCGGCATACCGACGGCATACCGGTCCATACCGATGGTATACCGCTTCCGAAATGTTGAAATTCCAACGGTCGGATTTCTAGCAATTAATGATCCCAACGGCTATATTTCTAGCCGTTGCAATCCTAGATCGGTATACCGTCGGTATGCCGGATCATACCGGCGGTATGCCGGTTCGTGACTGAAAAGTTGCCTTTGGCTTCTTTTCAAGCTTTGGTTATAAATAGCCTTGAACCCCTTTATTCAAGGTTGATGCTTTGAGCCTAAAAATTTCCAAACCACCAAAGCTTATCCACATACAACTCTACAAAGCCTCCATTTGCCATCTACAAATTGTGTTAGAATTATTGAGTTAAAAAGTGAGATCTTCATCCTATTGTATAAGGAGATCAAAACCTATTGTGAAAGGTTGAAGTTGGAGAGTCTTCGTATCCAAACTCTCGGTTGAAGTTGGGGAGTCTTCGTATCCAAACTCTCGGTTGAAGTCGGAGAGCCCTTCGGATTAAAGCTCTTGTGTAAGAAGTTGGCGAGTTCTTCGGATCCAAACTCGTGTGTAACTATTTGCTCAAATAGTGGATTAAAGCCGGAGAGAGTTCCGGGACTGGACTGCCTCTTAGGAGGATACCAGGATATATCGGGTGTCGGTATTGTGTTTGCTTCTTCTCTTGCACTTACATTTTTAAATTGCCAATTTGCTTATGCTAAGTGCTTGATTAGTTAGCTTGACCCTATTCACCCCCCCTCTAGGGTTCCTACACACCGTACTTAGCACGATACTTGGTGTCGGGATGTCCATGAGATCGATACTAGGTTTGGCAAGTCTTGTCTAAGTTGGTTCATGAGTCGAATAGAAAGACCGCTAGGCGGTAGCATGGATAAAGTCTTGATAAGTTGCGAGGCGCAGCCTCAATCTTGAAGCATATACAAGTCTAAGCAAGGTCTTAAGGCACAAATCAAGTCTAGCGGTATGACCTGCACGAGTCGTCCCCTTGACGTTGTTGGCACGAGAATAGGCTTGAGGCACTTGAGTTCAAGTAAAGGTCTTGGCAGGGATGAGTCCGTGTAAGTCGCTCCTCGGCGTAGCACCGTCTCGAATATGTCTAAGCCACAAATAGAGTGTGGCACGACCCTGTCATCACGAGTTCAAGTTGGGTCAAGTACATATACGATGAGGCACTGTCTCGATCGAAATATACGTTGACATGATAGCACGACTATATCGTCTCATAACGAGATGGTTAGGCGTCGTGGTCTTAAAATTGATCCTAAGGTAAGACTAGAAAGACAATCGAAAGGGACTTAAGCTGCACAAAGTAAATGAACGTGTCGGTTATGTATGGGTGGGCGAGAAGCTCACTCCACCAGTACAGTTGAGTACTGACACCCACACAGTATTCATGTGCAGGCACAGGTAGAAGCTCGTGGCGCGGAGCTCGCTTGGATGTGTCGAGGCACGGAGTTCCTTGGCGATTCGAAGCGTGCGGCCGTGCAGATTGAAGACTTATAAAGGACATAATGTATGGACATCGTCTTCCGAAGCTTTTGCTGGATTCAAGCATTGTAATCGAGAGATGAGAGAGAGCCGAGTGACTTGTAAATAAGAGAAAAATGAGCACGAGAGACTTATAATTTGGCCTTGCGCCCACAAATGTAATCTTATATTTAATATCAAGAAAGAGCTTCTTTTGAATGACTTGTGTTCATGTGTGCTTGTTTTAAATTTCTGCTGCAATGTTCAATGTTTTTGCTTGGGACTTCTGTGCGACGACCCCGTCGCCGCCGATGAAATCGGCCGTTATGAGACTGCCTTGCACGAGCGCAATCTAGGCTCGTGCGATGTGAGCACCCTGAATTTCGGGTTGATTTTTTTTTTCTGATTGATTGGTTTCGATAAATAATTTATTTTTTTATTTTTCCTAAGTGTGCTTTTCCGTGCCTTTAATATTTGGAGTGTCAGGGATGTTCAACTCTGGAAATCTTCTTCACGAGTTTTGGAGTGGATATGATTGTCTTCATGACGGTATATAGTGTCCCATCCAAACTTGTTCCCTTGTACTCTTTTTGCTTCGCACAACTTCAGGTCGAATTAGACTATTTGATCATTAATTAATTTTCCCACTCTTTTCCTTGATCATTTTTAGCACGTTACCGTGACTTTTAATTTGGGAGCACAAGACCACTCATTTTCTTGAAACCAACTCATCATGCATGATCTACTCGAGACGCTCGTCACCCATGACCTTCGTGTCCCACTCAGACACGTCATTTTGTGCTCCATTTGCTTCGCACAACTTTCTCGACACGTGACCCGATTTTATTTCACCCCACGGTGTCACATTTATTTTCCAACTTGATTTGTGGGTCCCCTATCGACCAAAACCTGTCAGCCCCAATTATGGACATGGCCCACATTGAGCCTACTATTCGCCTGCCACTTGTCCCCCATTTACTGGAATCTCCATGTGCTACTTATTTGCCCATGATCATCGACGCCTAATTTTAATTCGATTTTTGCACAATGTCCGATTTTGATCCAATCCGGCTCCACCGAGTCCAGTCCAGCTTTGTGTTACCCTCCATCGGGACACCCTCATTTTCCGTGTCCAAAAATAATATTTAATACCCTATCTACCTATTTTAATATTTATTGGAATCTCTATTTATTTAATTCCCATAGGAATGGCCATTCCCACTAATTAAATCCTAGCCTTTGGGTTCTCTCTTGTAATCTTAGCCATCCAATTTCCTACATGTGAACTTTTCCCACACCCCCTATAGTTGGCTGGCCCTAAATTTATGGAGAGAATCTTTTTCAAATTCTCCCCCTCATTTCATTTATTCTTATCATCTCTTTCTCTCTCTCTCTCTAAACAATTACTTTCCCACACAGCAACAAAAACCAACACAACAACAGCATCCGACCACTTCTCCCATGCAGTCCGACCTCTCCCCATCCTCCTGGCCGTGGCTCCGACCACCGCCACCACCTGGCCGTCGGCCCACCCCGGCCTACTTTCCTCCTCCTCCTCTTCTTCCTTCTCCTATCATCTCCATCACCATAACCATCCATCCATCTATACAACCACCTCCACCACCACTTAAACCAACCCGAGCCCCTAGCCGGAACTCCTAGGCCACCGCCCTGTCTCGTCGTGGCCAGGTTGGCCGTCCCCGTGCCGTCTGGCCTGGCCGTGCCACCGGACAACAGTGTGAAGGCGCACAGCGGCATCAGCACACCATGGCGGGCGCGCGCGTGCGGGCGTGGCCGCCGCCGTCGTCGGCCGTCGTACCCCTGGCGACCCCCAGTGGGTGGCCCCCTTCCGGCGAACCCTAGGCTCTCCTTCCCTGACGGCCACCATCCTCCGGAACGCGCCGTTGAGGCGATTCGTGCGTTTTACACGACGTCCCGTCGTGACGAGCTCTGGAACGAGGCTGGAAACGCGTTCCGTTGCAGCAACTTCGTACGCATTTTCCCAAAAATCTGACCGTTGGATCGACGATTTCTTCGCTCCATCACAATCTCGGTATATCCACCTTCACTCTTGTCAATTTTCTTTCGTTAATTTTATCGTTTGATACATCAAAACCGGCCACCAAGTTGACCATTTAAATTGTATTAATTTTGGACAGTTTCGCGGGGCCAACTTTGTCAGCTTGTATCTCCTCCATCACAGCTCCGTTTGGCGTGCTACCAGTTCCTGTACGAAGCTGGTATAACACTCTTGCTACCCCTCCAGTTTTGTTTCATTGTGAGCTTGTTTGATTGGTTGAATTCGACGCCAAAGTTGGCCGTCCGAATTCGTAATTTCCAACTTGTAAATTTTCATTTTTGAACACGGGACTCCAGATTTCATTTCTGACACCACCAGTAGACTTGTGGCATCGTTCTGGCATGTTTTCATATAAAATTTGTTAGATTTGGAGAACGTGGGCCCTGGCACGTTTTTCGGTGCAAAGTGGGTCCCGCATTCTGGGTCAACGGGACTTTTTGACGTCGGCTCATCGGAATTTAATTTTGGATATACCGTTGAGTTCTTATCGTCATTCTGGACTCGTTGACATATAATTTTTTAGGTTTTGGTGGACATTGGATCTGGCACGCATTTCGGTGCAAGTCGAATACCAATATTCGGGTCAACGGGTCATTTTGAGATCGGTTCATCGAAATCCAATTCCGGAGATACCGTTGAGTTCGTATCATCATTCTGGATTTATTGACAGGTAGTTTGCTGAGTTTTGAGAACTTTGGCTCCGGCACGCATTTTCGTGCAAACCGAAATTCTAAGTTCTGGTCAACGGACCAAATTGAGATCGGGTCAACGGAATCCAATTCTGGAGATACCGTTGGGTTGGTATCGTCATTCTGGTTTCGTGGACATATAATTTGTTATATTTTTTAGACTTATTTTCTTGTACGTATTTCGGTGCAAAACGGCTCCGACACGGACACCGTTTTGACTCGAAATTACCTTTTTGCCCTTGTGTCCAAGTTGGACCGTTGGGTAGACTATCCTAGCTAATTTGACCATTCTAGACACGTTGGCAATGTTTATTTCATCGTCCGACAATGTTTGTTGATAATTTCTCTGAGTTTAACCTTTTTATAATTAATTAATAATTAATTCTTATAATGTTCGTATTTCGAGATTAGTACAACGAAACTGAGCTCAGTCAATTCCAGTGATCTCACATCGCTGAAATTGACAAGATGGACACGTGAATCACTATAATAGGATTATCAATTTTACCGATAATCTTCTTATCTCGATTTGCGTGAAGTAAGTTTCGACGTACAAATAACGAAGTATACTTTATATTAGACTAGAATTGACCCTGTTTGACCAGAGTTGACCAGTTGACCCAAAGTCAACTGTAAGTCAACACTTGACCTAGTTTGACTAGATTATTGACCGGAGTCGACCTAGAGTTGTTTTGACTTAAAAGAACCTAGGATAATATAGATTGCTTGTAGAGATTCATTATTACAACTTGAACACCTTGTAACATGTGTTGCTTTAAATAGGACTCTGTGGCTTTAGTTGGACCCCCTATACTTATCAGCTGTTCAGGTTATCAGGCGAGTACATTCTCTGATCATTTTATATCATGCTTAGAATTATTTCCTGCATTAAATTACTTTACTTGTACTGTCACGTTGGTCACACGGATTGGTACTATACGGATCCCTTCTTGAGATGTTATCCTTAGGGAGCATCGGGTACTACATGTTCTGTGCGTTTTACTTACATGACGTATCACTATGCTTCACAGGTTCTTTGATCACTTGTGACATATACTCTTATGATCACAGAGTCTCCTAGAATCCCCATTTTTGGGACTACTATGTACCACCCTTCGGGGGCTTACCACCCTTCGGGGGCTTACAACCGTTCGGGGGCTTACCACCCTTCGGGGGCTGTTACATAGAATCATAACATAACCTGTTTGGATCCTTGTATACTGATTGGGGGTACGGGGGAGTAGAAGTAGACATGTGAATAATATCCAAGTAGTATCTTATCAGAATCTCTTCCATAGTGTCTTATCAGAATCTTCTATGCCATTTACATGTCTATATTGTACTCTGACTCACTAGCCACTGTTAGTCTCTATTTATAGTAGATATTTCTATTACAGCTCACTCTCTGTTTATATACAGCATTTCTTTCAGTACTTGTATCTTACTTTACTGTATGATTATATTTTCTAACCTGCTATGAACTGTTGAGATGTCTTGTGCTCGCTCCTGTCCTGACTGGACCTGTTGATAAATTTTACAGATAGCCTGGGATTGCTTGCTAGCCTAGAGGAGACACAGTAGAGGTTGTTTAGATAGTTTTTCATTTTGTCTGGAGTTGTATTATTTTATGGATTACTGTATTTTTGAGATTTGAGATGTTTTCTGGGTTTGTGTATCTTAGACACTTAGATTTCTCTCTGTTGTACCTCTTTTGGATTTCATGTTTTATCTATCCTTATCATGCTCTACCTTAGATGTGATTGAGTCTGTATCTGCTATGTCACCCCCATTCGCGGAGTCTAAACTGCTTAGCATTATATGTTAGATGTTGTGACCTAGGACAACGTTCTACCGCCGACACTGCGGCGTAGGCTGGGCGTCGTTACGTTCTCGTACCCTAACAGTGGGTGCGGGTCGTGACATGTTTTTAGTGGTGGCCTATGCAGGTCGAGTTTATGTAGTGGTATTCGAACTAGAGTACCACTACAGCCTGCAGTAGGAATAAGATATATTTTTGAAGATACTCAATCACAGTTAGGACCCTTGAGAGATTCCTGGGACGACCCTTGAAAATCTTGTTTAACTCCGATTTGAAAACTCTTTTTCGTTGATTTGATTTATCTTTACTTTCTGCTGTTGAATTTGATTTTGATGTATTATTATTGAATTTGAGTTTGTATTTATTGATTTTGATGAAGATTGTGGAATTTTGAATCTTGATGTTAGCTGTAGCATCCGAGTTTGTAGTTATATGATTTGAAGAATTTTGTTCATTTTTTAATTTTGATGTTCGTTGATAAATTTTATTTTTTTGGTATTCATTGTTGATTTAATTTAATTTTTGGCAAGATGAAATTATATGGGCTAGGTCATCTGAGTTTTGGAATCTAGTCTTCTATAGTCACATTAGCCAGCATGGTGAGGACATATAGTCTGACTTTGGATATATTTCTCAGGTGTGGAAATTTAAGGTTTTCGCAGCCAAGCTAGCGGCATCGCAAAAATGTTAAATACCATGATTCTAGAGGTATATGCATAAGTCAAGGACTCTGTGATTATCGTAGCCTTGCTTACTAGTATGACGAGGATTTAGAGTACCGTGATTTTGGATAGACGCATATGATCATCAGATTGTACCTTAAATATTTTCGAACATATTTTCTCTACTTTTGTTTCAGTCATTAAAAAAAAAAGAATTATTGTTGTTTTGTTTTGTTTTATTTCTCATTGTTTACTTAGGAGTAGCTTGTGTAACTTCTTACCATGAAATTCTTCATAATACAATAAATTGATGACTTTGCTAGACCTTATCTTGGATTTGATATTTTAACTCTGGATTTCAAAATGGTTCTTCTTTAAACAGATAAGCAAAACAGATTTTATCGTTATTTCTTCTTGCTACTATTCTTGTATTAGATAATAATAAACTGTCTTGATTTCGTCAATAACCTACTTTGCTATTTTGGTAGGAATCTAAATGTTGGTCTTAACGTAGAATTAAAATTTTATTTTGGTCATGAGAATATATATATGAATATATATAGCAGACACTTTTCTGACACTTATGCATGCTACACTTGATTTCCCACATATCTAAATACATATTAGTATGTTGTTAATGTTAAATTCTCAAACCCCAATATTTTTGGCTCTCTGCTTTTCTAGCTTAACTCGTAAATTAAATATAAATTTCATGTATTTAGTTATGTTTACATAACTGCACATGTATGATATCTACAGAGTTTCAATTTTTAGAGAAATTGGTTAAGTTATGTTAAATTTGTAAAATCTGAAACTGTGTGTATATTAACCCATAATATGGGATTTTAAATGTTAGTTCAAATTGTTGTTTTAAATGTAACATTTAGAGCTGTGTACATTGTTGTTGTAGGAATATAATGTTAGGTTTCATATTCTTATATGATAGGTTGTGATAAACATTGAGTTGGTTTTGATGTGCAAATTTTTTCAAAATTCTGAAAACTAGTTACATGTTAACATTTTTACATTCATTTCCATGTTTAGTTCAATTTCAGATTTAACATGTAATATTGAACTGTATGCGTAGATAAATGTATTGATAGTATGTTAGGGTTTCATTTATATCATGTTAGGATGTATTGGGAGCGTTGAGATTGGTTGTGATGTTTCAAAACCCTAAAATCTGAGACTGCATTATGTTAATATTTTATTGTTTTAAATGTTAGCTTATTTTCAGACTTTGCATGTAAATACTGACCTAAAACTGGGTTTAACCTTTCAATACTAAGCTATAACCCTGTACAAGGACACACACCCCCTAACTTGGTATACACTGTCATGTAACCTAACCCTTTCCCTCTATGTTATGATTATATATCTAGATAGATATATATAGAGCTTGGGCGTACATGTTATAATATATATATAGATACATAACTAAGTCTCTACCTTTTTATATATATATATATGGTTAGCCATGCATGTTATGATTTAATAGGTTGTATATTGTAAATTGTTAACCCATATGCCATGAGTAGTGTAATTGGATAGCTATTGTTTGAAGCCGAAATCCTCATATACAATTTCATGTATATTTCACCTACACACATGCCTACTATCTAACCATATGGACCTGTTCACATATACCCATACACATACAAACCACATAACATTACATAATGCTAGTTTTCCCTCTCTAACGCTCTCTCTATATATATTGTGATTGGATTTCAATGCAAGTGATTTTCAATTCCTTAATTTTTGAATTTGATTTTTCTGTATCCTTTATAGATAATTGGTAGTTGCCTTTATTTTATTTTGATAAGTACCAGTTTTCATATAGGATGGTAGACTGCCTTACAGTTTTGATGGTTTGTTGTTTCTGTAACTTCTCTAGTTTAGCACCCTAGATTGCTTTTGTGTTTTGATACCCTATGAACGTTTTGGTTTAGCATGACTAATATACCTAGATGAGACTTTCACTACCACCGTATGCCATGACCCTGTATGCCGTTCTTTTTTTGATGGTATGATTTGTTTAGGTTCTGGGACTTGATTGTGGGGGTTTGACCTAGAAGGAGTACGAACATTTTAATTTTGAGGACGAAATTTTTATAAGGTAGGTAGGATGTGAGCACCCTAAATTTTGGGTTGATTTTTTTATTTTATTTTATTTTCTGATTGATTGGTTTCGATAAATAATTTATTTTGTTATTTTTCCTAAGTGTGCTTTTTCCGTGCCTTTGATATTTGGAGTGTCAGGGATGTTCAACTCTGGAAATCTTCTTCACGAGTTTTGGAGTGGACATGATTGCCTTCATGACGGTATATAGTGTCCCATCCAAACTTGTTCTCTTGTACTATTTTTGCTTCGCACAACTTCGGGTCGAATTAGACCATTTGATCATTAATTAATTTTCCCACTCTTTTCCTTGATCATTTTTAGCACGTTACCGTGACTTTTAATTTGGGAGCACAAGACCACTCATTTTCTTGAAACCAACTCATCATGCATGATCTACTCGAGACGCTCGTCACCCATGACCTTCGTGTCCCACTCAGACACGTCATTTTGTGCTCCATTTACTTCGCACAACTTTTTCGACACGTGACACGATTTTATTTCACCCCACGGTGTCACATTTATTTTCCAACTTGATTTATGGGTCCCCTGTCGACCAAAACCTGTCAGCCCCAATTATGGACATGGCCCACATTGAGCCTACTATCCGCCTGCCACTTGTGTCCCATTTATTGGAATCCCCATGTGCTACTTATTTGCCCATGATCATCGACGCCTAAATTTAATTCGATTTTTGTGCAATGTCCGGTTTTGATCCAATCCGGCTCCACCGAGTCCAGTCCAGCTTTGTGTTACCCTCCATCGGGACACCCTCATTTTCCATGTCCAAAAATAATATTTAATACCCTATCTACCTATTTCAATATTTATTGGAATCTTTATTTATTTAATTCCCATAGGAATGGCCATTCCCACTAGTTAAATCCTAGCCTTTGGGTTCTCTCTTGTAATCTTAGCCATCCAATTTCCTACATGTGAACTTTTCCCACACCCCCTATAGTTGGCCGGCCCTAAATTTATGGAGAGAATCTTTTTCTCTCTCTCCCCCTCATTTCATTTATTCTTATCATCTCTTTCTCTCTCTCTCTCTCTAAACAATTACTTTTCCACACAACAACAAAAACCAACACAACAACAGCACCCGACCACTTCTCCCATGCAGTCCGACCTCTCCCCATCCTCTTGGCCGTGGCTCCGACCACCGCCACCACCTGGCCGTCGGCCCACCCCGGCCTACTTCCCTCCTCCTTCTCTTCTTCCTCCTCCTATCATCTCCATCACCATAACCATCCATCCATCTATACAACCACCTCCACCACCACTTAAACCAACCCGAGCCCCTGGCCGGAACTCCTAGGCCACCGCCCTGTCTCGCCGTAGCCAGGCTGGCCGTCCCC